>LZPO01035834.1:0-13298 GCA_001675575.1 Neotoma lepida | reverse complement strand
TGTCCTTTGCTCTCCACACACTCACACACGTGCATCTCATCCCCTCCCACGTACTACACAATCACACACGTGCACACACATCTATACAGACAAGAAATAATGTAAATAAATAAAGTAGGATGTAGTGGTGCTCGGGAGGGTGAAGACTGGTCAGTCCCTTGGGCTCATCGGCCTGCTTGTCCTATTAAGACCTTGTCTCAAAATCCAAAGGGAAAACCTTAGGAACACAGTTGAGATTGTCTTCTGGCCTCCACACTCATTCTGGCACACATACTTGCACACACACATAAAGCTGACTTCAAGTAAAAATATTTTTTTTTTATAGGCAGGATGTCCCTTTGTAGACCAGGCTGCCCTGGAACTCGATATGTAGACTAGACATGGCTGGCCTCAAACTCACAGAGATCTGTTTGCTTCTTCTTCTCAGATGCTGGGATTGAAGGCGTGTGTCACTAAACCAGGCAGCACACTTTTATCATTNATGATTTTACTTTGATACTCAAAATGATATGTTTTATATGAAGGACACATGGCTTTTATGTACACACGCACACATTTACGTTAAGGCCTGCATGTTGAAAAGTGAAGTGGAGGAGGAAGTAGGAAAATGTTGGTCGAGGATATAAAGTAATACATATGAAGAATGAACACACACACAAAAAAAAAGAAATCGTAGCACCTATCCTTTACTGAGCGCTGATCTTGAGCCAGGCAATTTTACCAAGCTTTATTTCACACAAATAGTTGGAGTATCTACTTTACTTCAGGCACTGCCGTTGAACACAGAGAACAGAACAATATCTAAGACAGAAAGTCTGTGGCAGGTACATACAGTCCCTACCCTGTAGAGCTTTCAGAGTAGTGGAAGATACTGACAAGGAATAAATAAATAAAGTTGTGGTTTTCTTTTACCAACTTAGACACATTATGATACGTAAAGGATTGTGGGAAGAGGCAGGCCTCTCTTCAATAAATGTAATTAAACAAACCTTTCTGTAAAAATGTGACATTTGAATCACGTCATAAACTAAATTGTATTGCACAGTAAACATTTTTCTGATGGAGTCCCCACCTTCTAGAAACCCAGAATGTGGCCTTATTTGGAAATGGGGCTTTTACAGATGTAGTTAATTAGAATGAACTCATATTAGAAAGGGATGAGGCTTACTCCTTTGTCATTTGTGTCCTAATTAAAAAAAGGAGAATTGGAAGATGCCTGCAAGGGAAGATAAAGTAAAAACACAGGCGAAATCCACTCACCACCAAGCAGAATCAGAGCAGATTCTCTTGCAACACTCACAAGGGGAGCACCAAGCCAACATGCTGAGCTCAGACTCCCAGCCTCATACATAGCTAAGTCACAGATTTCTGTCATCTAAACTAGGCAATGTGTGAGGTACCTATTGTCGAAGCTATAGCCAAGCAGCCCAAATAGACGCTTGGGTGAGGAGGCCTGTGAGTGGAGAATGCCATTTAATTATCAGAGTTAGTCACTGGGGGTCCATGTATCANATTGGAAAGCTGAACTTAGAGTCTCATCCCTAGCCCTGCAACAAAACACCAGCTACAGCCTTCCTTTCCCCCTGCCCACATACCCTGTGCATCCCAAAGACCATGTCCTCCTAACCTCCACACTGTGTCCCAGCCCCCAACTCCAACAGACACCCCCTGTTAAATCTCAGGTCATGCCTGGCAGAAAAGTAGATAAGCTATCTGCAGACCTTCTCTTCTCTCTCTGTTCCCCCAGACCCAATGCTCCAGTCTTGTCCCTAGTGCTGAAACAGAACACCATCTGTAGCCTCCATTGCTCTCCCCACCCATATCTTCTGTGAGTCCCACAAACCACCCTCTCCTAGCTTCCTTCCCCTCCCAACTCCAGCAGGCACCTCTAGCTAATACAAGAGCCTTTCCTCTTAGGGCAACANGAGCACTGAAGGNAGACCCACACCTCTCCTACTGCTCCTGAGATCCAGCCCCAGTCTCATCCCCAGATCTGTAGGAGGAAACCTGCTGTGGTCTCCCTTTCTTATCTGACTCCATCCCCAATGAATCACAAAGACATTCTCCTCCAACCTTCCTTCCCCAACTCATCCCAGTATCCCAGCCTCTAACACCAGCAGGCATTCTCTGTGAACACACCAGCTGAGCAGGCCAGGGAAACAGGCAACACACAGCCATCACACTCTCTGAAAATCCAAAGAGGAAACAGAAACCAAGGAACCAAATACCTACCAACAAAGACAAATCCAGAAATCAGCACCTAGACCTATAATCTTCCCAAACCCAGATGCCTAGACACCAGCATAAAAACACAACCAATAATAGCCAGAGCAATATGTCTCCACTAGAGCCCAGCTATCCTACCACAGCAGGCACTAAATAATCCAACACAGCTGAAGCACAAGGAAAAGACCCTACAACCAACTCTATAAAGCTGGTAGAGGTCCCTAAAGAGGAAATAAATAAATCTCTTAAAGAAATCCAAGAAAACACAAAATATTGGAGAAAATGAATAATTATGTTCAAGAAAGCCAAGAAAACACAAACAGTTGAAGGAAACTGAAGACCTGAAAATGGAAATAAAGAAAATTCAAACTGTGGGAATTCTAGAAATGAAAAATTTAGGAATTCGAACAGGAACCACAGTAGCGAGTTTCACCAACAGAATACAAGAGATGGAAGAGAGTCTCAGGCATTGGAAACATGATAGAAGAAATGGATACATCAGCCAAAGAAAATGTTAAATCCAAAAAAAATCCTGACAAATATCCAGGAATCTGGGATACTCTGACAAGACCAAATCTAAGCATAATAGGAATAGAAGAAGAAAAACAAACACAGTCAAAGGCCTAGAAAAAAGTCTTCAAACAAAATCATAGAAGAAAATTTTCCTAACCTAAAGAAGCATACACACACACACACACACACACACACACACACACACACACATATTTGTAAAGGTATAAAAATCATACAGAACACCAAATGGATTGAACCAGAAAAGAAAGCCCTCTTGATACAAAAGCTAAGTAACATGTAAAGGCAGACCTATTAGAATTACACCTGATTGCTCAATGGAGACTCTAAAAGCTGGAAAGGCCTGGACAGATGTGCTGCAGACTCTAAGAGACCACAAATGCCAGCCCAGACTTCTATATCCAGCAAAACTTTCAATCACTATAGATGGAGAAAATACGATATTCCATGATAAAGTGAAATTTAAACAATGTCTATCTACAAACCCAGCCCTCCAGAAGGTACTAGAAGGAAAACTCCAACCTAAGAAGATTAACACATATGAAAACACAAGAAATAAATAATCTCACACCAACAAAACCAAAAGAAGGGAAACACACACACACACACACACACACAAAACCACCACCACCACCACCATCACCAATACCAAAAACAAAATAACAAGAATCTACAAATGTTGGTCATTGATATCTCTCAATATTAATGGTTTTAATTCCTTAATAAAAAGACACAGACTAATAAAATGGATGCTGCATCCAAGAAACACACAAAACATTGAGGATAGACATTATCTCAGGGTAAAGGGTAGGAAAAAGATATTCCAAACAAAAGGACCTAAGAAGCAAGCTGCAAAACAGACTTCAAACCAAAACCAGTCAAGAGAGATAGGGAAGGATAGATACTACATACTCAAAGGAAAATCCACCAAGATAATACTTCAGTTCTTAGCATCTATGCCCCAAACACAAGAATACCCAAGTTTGTAAAAGAAATATTACAATATCTTAAATCACATACTGACCCTTATACAGTGATCATGGGAGACTTCACTCTCATTAATGGGCAACTCATCCAGACAAAAACTAAACAGAGAAATACTGGAGCTAACAAGTATTATAACCCAAATGGACCAAACAGATGTTTATAGGACATTTCACCCCAAAGCAAAAGAATATAACTTTTTCTCTGCATCTCATAGAATTTTCTCCAAAATTAACCACATATTCAGACACAAAGAAAATCTCAATAGATACAAGAAAATTGAAATAATTATTCCTGCATTCTATCAGACCATAAAGGGTTAAAGCTGGATATCAACAGCAACAGAAAGCTTACAAACTCATGGAAACTGAACAACTCTCTACTGAATGAAAAATGGATCAAGACAGAAATAAAGAAATAAACTAAAGACTTTCTAGAATTCAATGAAAATGAATACATAGCATAGCCAAAGTTATGGGACACAATGAAAATAGTGCTAAGAGGAAAGTTCATAGCACCAAATGTAACTATACTCATAGTGGCTTTATTAATAATAGAAACAACCTGGATATCACTCAACTGAAGAATGGATAAAGAAAATGTGGTACATTTACACAATGAAGCATTACACAGCTGTTAATAAAAATGACGTCAAGAAATTTGCAGGCAAATGGATAGAACTAGAAAAAACTCATCCTGAGTGAGGTAACCCAAACTTAGAAACGTATAATATGCATTCACTTATAAGTGAATATTAGTGGTTAAGTAAATGATAACCAAGTTACAATCCATAGAACCAGAAAAGTTAGGTGAATAGGAAAGAATCTAGCAGGGATGAATAGAAATCCTTGAGTACAGAAAATAATAGATTTTATGGGTGGACAGGTAGGGACAGAAGCAGGATGGATCAGGTGGCGGGAAGATGGGATGGAAGAATTGAGTGTGGGAAGAAATGGCTGGAATTGAGGGGCATTGGGGGGGGTGTGTGGAAACCTAGCACAGTGGAAACTTTTTAGAATTTATGAAGGTGATCTTAATGAAGATTCTTAGTAATGGGGATATGGAGTCTCAACTTGCCCTTTTTTGTAGCCAGGCTAAGTGGAGAGGCTGGGCTGCTCAGTGAGTTGTTGGCCAAAGGGGTCCTATGGAAATCCCCAAACAACCCAGGTTTATGCTAAGACAAAGGATTACTCTTCACAAACTGACATCAGGGCCTCATTGCCAAGGAAAACATCCATATAATTCATTGAACACAGAGAAGTCAAGCTGGTACCTACCTTCATGCCTATATTCTAGTCTCTTTGGTGAGGGAAGGTACAATGCAGGCTACTGAAAGTCCAGCCCAAGAACCTTTGACCTACAATCTCTCCTGCATGCAAAATATGCGAGGGCAATGGTGGCACAGAACTTGTGGGAGTAACCACAAATCAAAGTATTTGATTTGACTTAAGGCCCACTCCATGTAAAGGAACCCATACCTGACACTGCTTAGGTAACCAAGAACCAGAGACTGGGTAACCAAGGACCAATGACTAGATAGCCCAGATACTTAGGGAAAAACCAAACACAACTGGTCTTTTAAAAAATTAATAAAATGATTCCTAATGATATTTTGCTATGCTCTTATGTCAGTGCCTTATCCAGTCCTCTTTAGAGAGACTTCCTCTGACAACAGATGGGAACAGATGCAGAGACCCACAGTCAGATATTATGTGGAGAGAGAGTCTAAATTGGAGGTCTCCATCAAATCCTTCCCCTCAGAGTTCAGAGAATCCCATTGAAGAGGAAACAGAAAAATTATAAGAGCCAGAGAGGATGAGCACAACAGGAGAACAAGGCCCTCTGAATCAACTTAGCAAGGCACCTATGAGCTCACAGGGACTGGAGTAGCAAGCACAGGGCCTACATAAGTCTATGCCAGGTCCTCTGCATATATATTATTGCTATTAGCTTAGTATTTTTATGGGACAATTGACTATGAGAACAAGTGGATCTCTGACTCTTGTGCCTGCTCTTGGGATTCTTTTCCTCCTATTGGGTTCCTGCATCCAATGTTGATATGATAGTTTTTGCTTCATCTTATTATATTTTATTTTTGTCATGTTTGGTTGTTATTGCTTAGAAGCCTGTTCTTTTCTAAGGAAAGACAGAAAGGGAGTGGATCTGGAGGGGAGGGGTGGTTGGGAGAAAATGAGAGGAGTAGAGGGAGGGGAACCTACAATAGGGATATATTGTATGAGAAAAGAATCTATTTTCAGTAAAAGAAAAGTAAAAAAAAAAATGGAGAATTAAAAAAAAAGGGAGGGAGATGGGGGAGCTTGAAAAGAAAAGGGATTTGCCTGAGGACATGTAACTCTTATGTGGCAGAGTACAGGCAGAGATCAGCCTGTTCATCTCCTAATCATCAATGTCCTCCAAACTGCTCTCTTTGTCTGCCTTAATTTGCTCTTTCCTAAATCCAACCATATGTGATTCAATGACAAGGAAGTAATTAAATGAAGTGATTAAGTTTGCATGTAAATAAATTAAACTATACATTTATAGATTCTAATGCCTCAGTTCAAAAGATAAGGTCAGCAGAATCATCTTATTTGGCATTTTGTTTAAAATTAATTCAGTGTTTCATATCACTCATTTGTAAATACTGTTGTTCTAGTGAGCTCTAATTGTCAACTTGTTGCTGCCCAGTCATCTGAGAGGAGAGCCTCCACAGAAGAACTGTGTGGATCACGTGGACATGTGGGCATGTCTATGGCGATGGCTATGATTACTAATCAATGTGGGAGGGTCTAGACAACTGTGGATAATACCATCCCTAGGTGGTTAGTCCAGGAATGCCTGGGAAAGCTAGCTGAACATTAGCCTTTCAAGAGCCATGAACCAGCCTTCAAGGAGCATTCTCCATTTTTCCCACTGTAATTGCTAGGCTGTGAGTGATTGCCCTAGTCAGAGATGTGGGAATAGCAAGCAGGCCCAAGTTGTGATTCCTGCCTTGAGCATCCATCCTGATCTCTGTCAAAGATCGGCTGTGAANCAGGAACATAAGAAGTAAATCCTTTCTCTTGCTAACTTGCTTTGGGTACCGAGTGTTTTATCACAGCAACTGAAAAGTCATTAGGACAAATACATTTCAGAGTATGAAGATGTGAATATACACACATATACACACACCTGCATGTACACAAAGACACACACCGACACACACACACACACACACACACACACACACACAGAGACTTAGGCATATGATAATCAGATCACTTTTATTTTAAAGGAGCTTAAAGTGCTATGTAAAATTTGGAGAACCATTCCCTCAGCCTTCCTTCCACTGCCTTCCATTCCTTTCACACGTGCAGGCTGACATTCATACCTTCTTCTTCAGCAGACATCGACTTGTTCAAAGTCNTTTTTCTATTAGGACAAACTATTCTTTGTTAATGAATTATTGTGTGCATTTATACCCTTGAGAGTTCTCTCTCTCTCTTTTCAAAAAGCATGACAAGTTTACTTGTGAAAATACAATACCTACTGTCCTGAAAACAAGGGGACAGAAACGTCCTGACGAGAAGATGCCCAACAGTTTCGCTTGTTTAACTGTTGAAAAGAAACCACACCAGAAGGCAGAAATGATTCCCTGAATGAGAAGGCTTTTACAGAAATGTTCTAAATATGGCCTGACTGTAATCAGGCGATGCCATCTGTTCCATGAGTGGCAAGGTCACAACCTTCATAATAGAACAGCATCCAATGCCAGACACGCGCACACACAAGTCCAACAGCTGCTGACACTGGGCCTGTCTGCTCATGCACTAGGCAGCATGTCTGGATGCTCTTTGATTTGTGATGGCGTCATTCCCCAGCAAACCCATCAGAAGGTAAAATATCATCAATGAAAACTACACTTAATTCCCTTGGCCTACTGAGCATCACAGCTGAGCACACTGCAGGACACCGCCTAGTTTTTCTTGTGATTGCACTGCTGACTGGGAGTCTCTGTGGCTCATGCTGCTGCCTAGAGAGAAAGCATTTTGTAGCCACAGAAAACACAAAGATACCAGCCAGGAATCAGCAAATCTCAAACTTCAAATCCTAGTTTTCACTGAATATAAGTTGCTTTCACGCCATCTTGTATTAGAAAAAAAAAATAAGAAAAACAAGGGGACCCACTCATCTGTTAGTTTCCTATTTGTGAGGACACTTTGTAGGCTATAGAGTAAAATATAACAAAACACTCCCACATTTTTCTAATTATAATAGCTACCAGAATAATGAAAAGTTATTTTAAAGTAGCTTTTGAGTTTGAATTTTGTCCCTAGCACACTGCCATTCACTTTCCCTGCTATGCAGCTTTNTCTCAGTGATGTCATAGATCATGTAGCAGGCAGAAGAGGAGCCCACTATACAAAGGGGATCTGAGTCCTGACCCACGGAGCAAGGACCAGAGGGTGGATTTCAACCCAGGCTGCTCTCAACCCAGAATCTCTGTTCTTAACCCTTTTCCTCCTGTCACCTGAGTCTTAGGGGATTTTGGAGAGCAGCTTATTTTTTTTAATTATTTTTAAAAGATTTATTATCATGAAACTTTGCTTTTGTTTGCAGAGATGATTAAGTTTTAAATTCTAAAAGAAACCACCAGTTTATATTCCANATATATGTTGTAATAGAAAATCATTACTTAAATTGAAAGTCATAAAAATTAATAGAAAAATCAATGTTTATATTTAAGGCCATAAATATTATTCAGGGTGGAGCATTTTNATGTGTTGCTGCACCATGCATTCCAAGGATGTTTTTGATATGGAAGTCACCCCAGTAATAACAAATATATCAGTACTAAGTATTTAGCTTTTCAGACTTCTCTGTTTATCTTCCGGCAGTCTTTTATTTTTTGTCTTATCTTTAATTTTTAATTTTTACTTGTTTCATTTATTTATTGTATGGGTATATGTGTGCAGGTACATATGCACGTGTGTTTGTTGGTACTCACGGGAAGCCAGAGGTAACTATCAGGTGTCTCTATCATCTGCTTTATTTTAAAGGTGTATTTTTAAGATGTATTTTTTNTTTTAAAAATGTATTTTTATTTTTAACCATGCATTCGTGTCTGTGCATGGGTATGTCCATATACATGCAGGTACACACAAAGGCCAGAAGAGAGTGTTGGATGCAGTTGTGATGCTATAGATCTGGAGTCACACACAGTGTGAGCCATCTAGTATCTCCTCCTTATTTGGTGAGGGGTGGTGAGGAACAGGATCTCTCACTAAACCAGAAAACTCCCCAGTTTAGCGAGACTAGCTGGTCAGCAAGTCCTAGTAATCCTCCTGTCTCCACCATTCCACTCCCCCAGTATTGAGATAACAGACAAACAAACAAACAAAAAAAAAACAAAAAAACAACCAAATGAACAAACAAAAACAAATAACAACAAAAATACTGAACACAGAATTTAGTGTCATTTCAGTGATGTTACAGCCTATTGGTATAATTGATGCCCTCTTTTGGAATATGTAGGGTTCATTTCTTTTTCTCTATGTTAAACAACTCTGATAATCAGTTTTCAACACATATTCTGGTTAATTTAAGTGAATATCTTGCAAAGTTAAATTCCTAGAGAGAAGAAAAATGATCTGGAAGACTAATTAGCAGTTCATAAGCAAGGTTGTTGGTTGTTGTAGGGAAACGGACACTAGACCCTGGCAATGCCATCAGGGACTCAGGCAGGTACTACGGAAGTGCAGATCTGGGAACAGAGCAGTATGAGGAGAGTGGAGNCAACAGGACCTGAGGCTGGTCTATGTGGGGCAGAGGAGATCTGAGGAGAGAGGTGTCAAGGGTGACTCCAGGCTTCTGGTTAAACACCTGGGGAGCAGATAATGAATTTCAAACTTAATGTGCTGAGTGCCAGGTGCCTGCAGACATCCCAGTAGAACGGTCAGCAGGCAGGACACAGACAGAGCTATGTAGAATCTCAGGACACAGCCAGGTCCAAATCCATATAGACAAAACAAACAATAAAATCTAGCTTTACTTCCTAACACCTGCTTGTCTAGCACATGTCAGTAGGCTTGTTTTCTTTTCCTTCATTATCTTCTTTTGTTCTCTGCATTAAACATACTTGGGGTGGGTTATAGATCTCTCCCCCCCTCACCTATCTATCTATTCATCTATCATCTCTCTCTCTCTCTCTCACATACACACACACATATACACACTTCTTTAGTTATTTCAAAGTCACTATATTTGACATAAGAGCTTTGTTTGGGTCTGTTTCTATTGTTTTAAATCATTAATTTCTGAAGCGTATAGAAAATCTTTTAGTGTTACTATAGCAAGTACTGGAATAGTGGTGGGGTTAGGGATCTGTGAATCTAAACCAGTCCAATGCATATGGAAACAAAACACATCACTGACTTATACAGATCAATGAGTCACTTTCTGTGTATGGATTTATTTATAAAGGAGGTTATATGCTACAGCCCAGGCTAGCCTGGATCTTACTGAGTCGTCCTACTTGGCCTTTACCCTGTGATGGACCTAAGGGCTCAGACTCTGGAGTGCTAGGAACACAGGTATGGGAACTAATAACCAACTAAGCCCACTGGAGAGTCAACACCATCAAAGCAATGTCCAGTGCTTGTAGTATCTATTATTCTTACTTATGCTTGTAGTACTGGCATTATCCCAGGGTCTTCCATATTCTAGGCAAGCATATATCTAGGCAAGATCCACTCAGTTGGATCTCTGACCCTATTAAGTTTTGAACACAGGCATGTTCAAGGTTAAGGTTTTCCACAGGCATGTTTGATTTTTTTACCACAACCTGAGAAAGTATATGTTTTTGTCAACAATTGGCAAACATCAAATGAAACTAAAGTTCTGAAATACTAAATGATTTTAGTAAACATCCAAACTGGGGTTTGAATTCTGACCTTCAGATTCTAAGGCTAGAGTTGTTCCCGCCACCCTTCATCTGCGTGAAGTCCATCAGTTCATCAACCAACCATTTTGTGAGAATGACAGAAATGCTTTTGTGCTACAGAAGCTGAACACACCACAGTCCTGGGGGGTGGGGGAGAGTCCCTATGGTGGAAACAGCATGATTGTTGTTGGGCCCCAACTTGAGTTTGGCTGACTCACAGCCTGTGCCTATCACTTGGCAATGTTGCCAATAGCACATCCTTCTACTACATTTTCCAGTCAACTTCACCTGTACAAATTCTGCTTAAGGTGTGTGTGTGTGTGTGTGTGTGTGTGTGTGTGTGTGTGTGAGTGACTCTAAACTATACTACTTTTAGGAATCATATCAACACCCGCTGAATTAAATGAATGATTATTGGTTGTAAAACTTCTTCAGTACCCATCTCTAAAATGTATCTTAAAATTATCATCATTATTTCAAGGCATATCTGAGAGATACAGTGGTTTTGTGTTTCTTTCTTCCTTCCCCTCTTGTGCAGTCTCCATGGCCCTTCATTCTCAGTGAATTATAGACAGCTATTCCTACATGATGCCACTGAGAAGTCATATTTATTTGGGGGCTTTGAAGGGGAGTCTGATTCAGAACTAGGTGTTTTACTGGTTTTGTTTATAATCTGAAAGGTTATGGTGACATTCTTCAGATTTCCAATTTATTTTTGAAAGCTATTATAACTGTGACAGGAGAANTCTAGCCAAGATAGCACAAAAAATATTCTCATTAAACTCAATTTTTACTTTTAGCTGAAAGCTGTTTATTATATACTTGGTGCCATTTTTAAAAAAAATAATAGTATTATTGAAACATAATTGAGATAAAATACATACTTTTAGGTGTGCAACTTGACAGGTTTTGACAGATGTATACAAGTGAGAAAATTATCAATAGCAAGATGATGAATGTATCCATCACACTCCAGCTTTTGATTTGATGCCCTTCAGAATCCCCTACCCTCATCCCTTCCTTCTGTAAGCAACCATAAAACCACTAGAAGCTGAACATATTTCTGAAACTAGACCTTTATGTGGAAGGGCATCAAATTCTCTCCTGGTTTTCTGAAAACTAATCTTATTTTAATAATAAAAAATATATCAGGATATTAAGAATTATGACAAAATATTCTAGGAAAAACACAATTTTAAAGATAAGCTGTTACAATAAAATGAAAAAGAGAAGCTGGAGAGATGGCTCAGCATTTAAGAACACTTGTTGCTCTTCCAAAAGGATCTGAGTGTGGTTCCCAGCACCCAATCAAGTAACTCACAACTGCTGGTAACCTCAGGGAATGTGCTGCCCCCTTTTGGCCCCTGTGGGCAGCTACACTCACATATATATACACATACATACACTCACAGAGATAGATAAACATACACAAAATTTAAAAACAAAAAATTTTAAACAATAAAATGAGAGATTACCAGATCAATATAAAAATAGTCAAAGCCTAGATTTAGAGAACTTCCATCTCCCTACTATGATAAGCAAATTGAAATATAAATAATTCAAGATATAACAATTAACATATATTCCTTTATTAAACCACATAGCCAAATATTTAAGTAGTAATATAATGCCAAAATTGGGGTAGGTTTAGAAAGCAAATGTTAATACATAATTTTTGGAAAATGTTGAAATATTGGAAGTGTGTGTGTGAATGTATAGCCACTCACATATATCACTAAATTACATTATTTTAACCTAATAACTTGGCTTCTGAAAAATAATTAATATTAGGGAAAATAAACAACTGAACAAAGGGATCCAGGTGGAGGAGTATGAAGGTTAGGCATTAGGAAACTAAAATTCATCGTGGTTCAACCAAACAATGGAATCACTGGAGGCCATTTAAATGGTGAAGATTATCTATAGAGATCATTTAGAAAGAAATAAAACAAGTGGGAAATGGAAGCACATGCTGCCACTATATTTCAGGACAGATAGACAAAGAACTCAGGAAAGAACTGTATGACAGTTGACAGTGCCACTTCAGTGGAATATATGAAAGATTGGTAAAGAAAATATCACAAACAGCGAACAATGGACTGATGGGAGAGAGTCGTGCTCAAATTAATCCTATTTATATGCACAGTATAAGTGAGCACACACTCACAATTATATCTCTGGATTTTATTCAATGATATCATTAATCTCTTATTTTATTCAATGATATCATTAAAAAATGTTTGGATGCTATCAAAAACCCACAGATTTTGTAGAAAATTACCTCAAAAATGTATGGCAGTTTTATTGGACCTAAGTTTTTCTTGTATATGACTGTTCAATCATGATTTACTCTTAAAACTATATATATATATATACACATATATATGTATATATATATATATTAAAACTATATATTTATATATAGATAGAGAGAGAGCAGGTCTCATCAACATTGCCAATGCCTACCATCTTTGGATAGTAAATTTCCATGGATGTGGTAATGTGTGAGGTCGAATCTAGTGAGCATGCCTTGGCTTAACTGGACAATAAAGNCTAGTCCCTTTCTACTACTTTGCAGGAAACTGACAGAGCCAAGTGACCATGTTATATAGAGCAGGCCAGCTACATCTACAGT
>LZPO01035833.1:22049-36000 GCA_001675575.1 Neotoma lepida | reverse complement strand
TTTTTTTGGTTTTTCAAGACAGTGTTTCTGTGTAGCTTTGGTGCCTTTCCTGGAACTCACTTGGTAGCCCAGGTTGGCCTCGAACTCACAGAGATCTGCCTACCTCTGCCTCCCAAGTGCTGGGATTAAAGGCGTGAGCCACCACTGCCCGGCTCATGATACATTCTTTACAGCAATTATAGAGAGATATTTTTGTGTGTTGTGTACATGTATTTTATTATAAAGTACTTGGAAGGTATATATATATATATATATATATACATATATATATAGTATTTGAAAACCATATATGTATGTTATATATGTGTACACATATATATACATATATATATAAAGTATTTGAAAGACAGGAAAAAATATCTCAAATAAAACCATAAAATTTGAAGAATACCAAATCAATGGTTTAAGAAAGATTTATTTTTCAGGAAAAAATTTCTTAAATCCTAAAAACATAATCAAAGATACAATGTATTTACTTAGCTTACTAGTATTTAAGAAAATCATAGACAAATATAGAACAGAAGACTTCTTTGGTTGTTACATGCAGATTTTGTGTTTTAGAGTTTGCCAAATGTTCAGATATTCTATTCAATATTCATTTTCCTACATGTAATTGGCTTTTTTTATTTTTTGAATGTGCATTTTCATGGGCTGTCATAAACTCTTAAACAGAGACCTTTGCATTCCATAATCCAACCAATCAGGCAAATATTATTTGCAATACCAACCCATTCCTCTCCCTATAGCCTTTTGTTTTCATAACTCACTAAAGCAAATTTGAAGCAATACCTGGTCATTCTGAATCTGTTTATGTAGTCACAAAATTATTTCAACCTTTACATTGTCTAAGACACAAAGAGGCAAATATATCTTGAAATGCATGCAAATCATGAGTATGAAAACAAATCAGAAAATCTCATAACAATTTGGATATAAACATAAAACTAGTAGACTTTTTATGTCCAGAAAAATTGGACTCAAAAATAAGAAAAGAAAAAATTACAATGAATAAGTAATCATTCTGATTTCATTTTGCCTGTCAGTTTGCATATTTTCCAATTAAACTCCAAAATATGTCTTTAAACTTACTGGCAATGGTGAGACTGAATTGTGCAACTTACTTCTGGAGCCTGAAGGGTTCCTCACTACCATGAAGAAGTCAGCACTGGGCCTGGCTACTGCAGAAGACCGACAGGGTGAACGCATCTCCAAAGCTGGTGCTGAGAATGGTGTCAGAGGGAAGGGCTGTCAGCTACTACATCTCTCCTCAACACCTGGCTGAATGGATACAGGGACTCTTCAGAGGAGACAAACAGAACAAAGAAAAGGCATCAAAAATGCTTTTAAGGTATCTGGAAATTTTTGCTGTTAATTGCATGTTCAATCATAACTCATATTAGGACGTTCACTAATTAGAACTCAAATATATTTGCATAAAAAAGCTTTCCAGTGGAAATGTGCAATATGTTCTCATTCCAATAAATATGTCAACACTCTGCCTTTAATTTTGGAAGGCGTATTATTATCTCAAAACTGTAGGTAGCTTAAATGATTATATCCCACATAATATTCTTTATCTTTGAATTAATTCATTTTGTTGTATAACTCATACATGTTTAATTATGGCCTGCTATATATATACCAGGTAAATGCACACACATAACATTAGATATAGCAAGGAACAAATGTAACATAGCTCTGTCTGATCTTCAAGAACAACAGACTTAGTTTATGTTAACTGTATTGTTTATGCAAGGCAAAAATCAATACACTGCAATATATTCATGTCTGGAGAAAAAGTACTTGTAAACATGTAATATACATTGAATTTTTAAAGTTTATATTTGCATTTTTAAAGTATCTGATGTGTAACAATTTCTTCTCTTTTCAAAGGATTGACTGTCACCCTGTGTAGGAGGCAACATTTAAATTTTTCTCATCTAAGAGCTGCATAAAATTTCCAGCTGATATTCAAACCTAACACTTTTAAAGCAAAGCAATTAATTTTTAAAATATCTTTAAAATTACTAAAAAAATTTAATTTTACTTAGACTATAATAAATATCCACAAAAGCATAAGCACAGATTATTTTCAAAATATAACAATAAATAATGAATATAAGATGAAACAAATACGGTTTAAGTTTACTTATATGACACTTTTTACAAAGCCAATATTAAAGATTTGATGAACGGAATAATTTTTAAGTTTTCTGTTTTGAATTTTTTGAGTCAGGGCCCTGGTTGTAAAACCTCAGTCCTCCCACTTCAGCCACCCTGGTACTGAATTATAAACAAGTATCACCATGCCTAAATACAAATCTAAATTTAAGAGAGATATTCCTTTGGTTTAAAATAGGGGTAAATTTTCTCTGGTCCTGCCCGGCTTCCATGGACCCCAGGGTCCTGCAGCTGTTGGGACCCAAGTAAACACAGTGCGTCTGCATGCACAAGACAATCATAAGATTAAGCCAGACAATTTTAGCATGGACAGAGTAGGGGTGATGGGTGATGTCGTTCTGTATGCTCTGAATATGTGAATATGTTGCTCTGATTGGTCGATAAATAAAGCAGTTTGGCCAACGGTGAGGCAGAATAAGCTTAGGGGGGACATGCTATCTAGAGAGAAAGAAGAGAGACACAGCAGAGGAGATGCTGCTAGCCGCTGCCAGGAGAAACAAGATGTAAAGCTACCAGTAAGCCACGAGCCACGTGGCAAAGTATAGATTTATAGAAATGGGTTAATTTAAAACAAAAAAGCTAGCTAGTGCAAAGCCTGCCATGGTCATAGTTTAAAGATAATATAAGCCTCAGTGTGTTTACTTGGGTCCCAACAGCTGCAGGACCCTGGGGCCCATGGAAGCCGGGCAGGACCAGAGAAAATGTACAGCTACATAGGGCCTTATGAAGTCCCAACCTTATCTGAGGAGTTTTAGTCAATGATGACTTCTGGGTAAGAGAGATTCAGTATTCTTCAGCAATTCAGCCACTGAGAGGCTAGCCAGGATCCAGTAGATGATCCTACATCCATGACGTGTGTTTACAAAATGAGCACATGAAGATGGAAGGGAAAAATCATGACATAATAGGGGAGAAATTGGAGGGAGGAAATCAGGGATGGATATGATTAAAATATCCTATATGCATTCATGGAAATAATGGGAAAAGTTATGAAAACACTGAAACTCTCTGAGATTAACTAGTCAATGTAAGGATGTATATGTTGTTGATAGACTGTCATAGCACTGTCATTGTTCCTCAGATTACAAACAACACAAGATCAATAAAAATTCCTATCTATATCAGGATTTTGAATACTAAAATTTTCTATTTTAATACTGAAATTTTCAGAAGAAATCAAAATAAAAACATATTTTAGTATACAATTGTATAATAGTATATAAAGTTTATTTTTAATATTTTTATGAACCCTTAGATGAATTCTATATCTTTTAATATTAATATAATAAAATATGAAGTTTTGCGGAGTTATATAATAGATAGACTGTACCACATATATAACTGCAAGCCAATTATATTCCAACAACCATAACAAACCTATTATGTGTTTATTCTTTTATTAGTTTCCATGGATATTTTAAACTAATTTTATGTTCATATATGCTTGATTGATAAAAAAATAATTAAAAGAACTTAAAAAATGAGTCTCTCTCCAAAGCAAAACATATCCTTCTCAGGGTATGTAGATTCTTATATACACAGGAGATTACTGCATCCAATTTTGCCTGCTCTTTCATTTAATATATCTTAGAGAACACTAATCCATTTTATTTTGTATAGCCAACCTAATATTTCATTAATGTAAATAAATCCATTCACAAAAATGTAATTGTTTACAAAGTATTCAGGCTTCCCGGATTTTTGTCATAGATGTGATATACTTAGTTCTGTGTGCATGCATTTCACACATGTTTGTGAATGCTTACATAACCCACATAAATAAAATGCTTAGGGCATAGACTGACATTGTCCCTGAAGTCTGACCATGGCTCTGCCTCTTCAGTAAAGACATGGTAGACAATAAAATGTAATTTGAGTTCTGTCATTGTATCTTATATCATTTCACAGTTACAACCAATATAAATACTCCAGATTGTTATCCTAATCCATAGGGAGGAATTACTGAAAGTCAACAGGATTCTATTTTCTCAAAGCATCTAACACACAGGAAATGCCATACTCCTTGCCCAAACTCCAGTTCTTCAGGGAAAGATCCATTTATGTGAGATACGCATTTTCTTTCTTGCAATAAATTTTATTAAGAATTTACTATGCGCCACATATTATAAAGCATATGTTACTTCATGCCTCCAAAAGTCACTCCAAGAACCACATTAGATGATTGCATGTTCNTCTATGACTGCTATATAAAGTAAATACAGGAAATCAGGCTGACCTTGGGCAAGGTCATACAATAAGTAACTAATGAATCAAGACTGTCACCTAGGACCAGTTTCCTCCACAAGATGTCTTATAGAGCACGATGTAAATAAGATTCCGCTAGGTCATTAAAGGATTGTGGTTTAGTTTGGATGCATGCTCTACAGAGTTCTATGTTTTAAAGTTTCAGTACCCAGGTTTGTACTCCTGGAAACTGCCAAGAACCATCAAGAGATGGGGACTGGAATGAGTTCATTCAGTTATTGGGGCATACCAGTGGTTATCTCCTCTGCAACTCTCTCTCTCGTGCCCACTTTCCTTCCCTCTTAAAGATATGACTGCTCAATTTTACACATATATCTTCCAATCTAATCACTGGACTGCATATTTTATGTGCACTATGCATGTGCATGTGCCCATGGAGACAGGAGGGTATCAGACCCCTTGGAAATTGAATTACATGAAGTTATTAACCACCTAATACGGGTGCCAGAAAGGAAATTAGTAAGTATTTCTCACAGCTGAATCATCTTCGCACCTCCAGAATGTGACTTTTAAAGACATTATCTTTAGTATTAAGTCAGTAGCCTAGGTATTTCTGTCATAATACAAAGCTCACAGTAACATTCACATATACAGATCAGCGCAGTACTAAAAGAAAGCAATTGAGTTTGTGGTGATGATACTGTCACTTTACTACATTATCATGTAAAGTTTTTCTTTATTCCTTGAGAGTATGTTGAAATTAAACGTCGTATAATGGATTCTGATTTTAATTCCAAGTTGCTGTGGCTGTGGCTGTCTCACAGTCTTACAAAATTTGACACCTATTATATTTATATATTCTCAAGAAATATGGTTCCCCATCTAACAATTATCTTGAATAATGATAAACTCTTTAGAACTCAGAGGACTTGTGAAACACACTGGAAGTTAATAGGATACCTGTTTCTAAGGTGAGCATCCCCACTAACTTTAATGAGCCTAAAATATCATCACTAAGTGATCATCAGTTCTCTGAGGGTACAAACTGACTTGGACCACATTAATAGTGATGATGGGATTCTAAAACCAGATTTACCCTGAAATAATGGGTAGAACTACATTAGTCACTCTACATTTACACTTTTTTATTTACTAAAAATGTATTTACATAACCCCACCTTATATTCCGATATTCACAGTCTCCTCTTTAGTCACTGCTCTTATAAATACATAAAAATATTTAATTATTTCAAGGTATCGTAGATATGAAACTGTGCCATGCAGAGATCATAATAATTTTCTTTCCTTTCTTAAGATTATGTAACTTGAACACATTAACAACCAAGGAAGTCTTTGGAATCTATAAGGACAACAGTGATGAACTCTTTACTGTCCACTTCCCTTAAATTCACATAATTTGAATATTCACGAGAGCAGCACACAGTACATCCATCTCATAATTAACATGGAGCTAATTTCTCTATGCCCAATTGCAAAGGTAACTATATTCATCTTAATTAAAAAGTAAGCATTTACTTATCAGGATGTTTGTTCTACATGCTGCACAAAGCCAACTTTTTAAACATATGAGCAATTGAGTCATATTCCTTCACTGTCTTTCAATTGCTTATTTAAAAATCATGAAAGTATAGTTTTCATATAGCCATTATCTTTTTTTTTCATATAGCCATTATCTTTAGTGAACTATTCAAAACATAAGATTAATAGTACCAAAAGTATATCCAGATGTAATGGCCTATGTTTATAATCCAACTTGAAGAGAGGGTAAAATAAAAGGGTTTCTATGTGTTTACAGTGAGTATGCACTAAATAGCCTTCATTTAGTCATCAGTACAGCAAATCGGTGTGTCAAAAAAGAGAAATGAAGATAACCTAAAACAATTCAAACCACAGACAAAATAACTTTGATAATTATTTCATGTGAATTAGTTTCTCAGCCAAAAATGATTATAAAGATTTGCATAAGCACTATTATTAAACCATACTTTCTCGGCATGAACACTGCTAAACCTAGGTACTTTTAAAATGAAATTAGAGACACTGATTAAAAATGGAAATAATCTTGTGTCAGTGGATAAAAACAGCACAAAATATTTGCTGTAGGAAAATGTTTACAAGTAATAACCCACATCTAAGATCATTGACAAATAAATTAGTGCCCTACTGGAGCACTCACCACTTATGTAAATGCCACATAGAAAATTAGCACAACTCATCATCCCTTCCCTCTATCAGCAAGAGTTCAGCAGTTCAATAAAACATAAATCTTGGTGACCTAAAAATTGTGTTGCTGTACTTGTAATTTCCTGTGAACAAGTCTTGGAGTAACTTAGTGATGCTGTTGCTTAGTAACCCACTGGCCAAGGTGAAGGACTTTGCAGTCAGAGGACAGCAAGAGGAGATGACTGATCTGCATTGGTTTCATGGTTAATTTGTTCACTAAATTTCATGATAATCCAAAAATAATGGATGCTAGACACAAAAAAGCATTAAAGTAACCATTGGTTTAGTGAAGAAACAAAATCTACCACCAGAATTGAACTTTAACTATAAAACCTTTGTGCACTAGATTGTGTATATGCCACATTAAAGAAAAAAAAAGATTTTGCTTCTTGGAGTAGTTCAAAGCAAGCATGAGCCCATATTAGAAATCCCTATTTCTCTACTGGTGTCTTCCATCTGTCTCTAACAAAAGGCTTTGCTCTATATTTATTGGCAAGCGCACACACACACACACACACACACACACACACAGGCATTATTCTGGGTCAGGAGCATGGAACAGTGCATAATTTAAGATAGCTCACTTAGAACTGAAAGATAGTTCACTTTGAGTTGAGGAAGCTAATTACATGGGAAGCACAAAACATAGTAAGACTGGTTATTTTTCCCTTAAGGCAAGTAAAATTTAAACAGACTGAATCCACATTAGAAAAACAGATTGAGTACATAGATTTAAATGATCTTAAGACATCTCTAAAGACATACTAAAACAAACAAAAAAGGAGTTGTATGTAAAATAGGTATAAAAAGACTACAGAGACAATGAAGGATTTTGACTCAATGCTTAAAAAATGATAGGAATCAAAATAAGCAAACAGTTTGTAAATGCTTCAAATTATAGCCTCATAATTTAAAGGTTATCAGCTAAGGTTTCTTGAAATTTATTTCTATTTTGCTACATAGAAATGAAATTTGTTTCAAGTTAAAGTTCTGAGATGACATATTTGCTCTTAAGTTTGAAGTCATCTTATCCCTGGGAAAGTAAGGAAGATCATTCTTATTTTCCTCTGCATCTCCCTATCACTTGCTACCTTCTCTTTTTCCTTTTTTGCCTTCCCATCTTTCCATACAGTATCACCATCTTCATGTAATATCAGATATTACTTTATAAAGAAATCATGCTATAATTCCCTAAACATAGTAATATTAATTTTGAGGAATACATGTAAGGAGAATTTCAAAGCATGTGTATTATCTTATGTCTTTTCATCAAAATTGTAACACATATACATCTTTATGGAAAAGAAGTCAATTCTTAATGTGAATAATGTAAAGGGCATGTTTCCTTTGCTTATTAATATTCATTGAACAAGTAAATTTTGAACACCTCACTTTCATATTAATTATAATAGACAGAGGTTAAGAAGAAAGTGGGCCTATTTTATATGGGAATCTTTGCATTATTTTTTAACTTTATGAAAAATCTGCTTAATGGTATATCAAGGAACTTCCAAAGAATCTTAAAGGCCAACATTTTCAGACAATAATTCCATTACTTTAGTAAAACAAAAATTCAGAACACATTTAAGAGTTACAGTTAATTACTTTGTCTTTTCCAAACCATATTTAAAACAAGATGTAGTTACTTCCAAAAACAAATAATAATACTGCACTTTTCATTGACTAATATATTTTTTTCATTATGTGACTCATACACAGATTTTTGCAACTCTTATATAGATATACAAATACTTTAGATACATTCTAATATGTTACANATGGATGAGTAAAAAAAACAACTTATATAAATATATAAACTAGACTACTTTAATACAGATATATCTACCAGTGTGTTTGAATATGAGGCTGTGTCTGCTGCGTAATTGTTGGAAAATTAAAAATCAGATGAATTAAAAAAAATATTAGATATACCCAAGTACCACATGGAGTTTGGGAGTGTGGTGTTCAACTCTGTTGAAAATTGATATAGGAATGGATAATATGGAAAAGCACAAGAAGTACACTGGGATTGTTGCAAGGGATTTCAAAACAAGTTTAAAACATGGAAGAGCAGGAACTGTAGAAGTTAATTCACCTCTCTACATGTTTTATGAAGATTAGTATGTATCTATATGGACAAATAATGGAAAAACTAAATATGTTAACACTTTATATTTCCTTGATCAAATGACCTTGTACGTGTTGGCTGGTACTCTACCAGTGATGCATTCTTAGGTATATATCTCACTTTAAATTTTCCATTATCCTTGGACATGATGGCACATACCTGTGACCTCAGCATGAAGAAAAATGAGGTAGAATGATTATTAGTTTGAGATTACCAAGGCTTCAGGATAGAACAAATACAATACCTCGCCTCACTTATAACAAACACAAAAGTCACCTTGTAATGATATGTATTGTGCTTTTTATATTTTATTGATATGTGATCATTTTGAGACCCAAGGGACCACATGAGGAGAATTATATGCCTCGCAGCATCCAGTACACTCATTTACTACACACAACAAGAACTTGAGAAATATACATTACAAAGTTTTAAGTGCAGATAAAGGAAAATCACATACCAAAACATCTAAAGATAATTCTTGAAAACAATATTTTTAAAATAAAGATGGCTCACACAGAAAAATAGGTTCTAAAGTGAAACTTGTGATTCAGTTAGAAAATATTCTGGTGGCAAAGAGCCCACTGGAAAGAAAAGATAAAGGAGCTACGGAGGACACTCTGTCCATATATAATTCTCTATAAGGTCAGATTCCAAAGTGCTGTAGGTAATGACAGAAGGAAGGATGTAGAGCTACGGATGAATACAAAACAGTATTTGAAGGCACATTCAGCAACAGGATTGCATTATATGGTAATATTGCAGTCCTTGGGCGTTCTCTTCTTCAGCATTTTAGTCCTTACTTGACAGAGGACATAAGTAACACAGCTTATTAAGTCTGTGAATCTGGGACTGACACAACCTAAGACTGAAAAATGTCCTCACAGCTTTAATGGATGAGCACAAAATGTCAAAATGAAATATCATGCAGCCAAAGTAAAAAACACTCAGAATCTTAACTCTTAAGGTGAGGGATGCTTTTAAATTCTATATATGAAATAAGCATAAGGGATTAATTGTCCCACTAACCATTAAAGATTATTTTCCAGAGGTGCAGCCTTGATACCAACAGAAAACCATATTCATAATGGCAGCCTTCAACTGAACTGTCTGGTCCTCATCAAGCCCCATCTAGAACATGGTGTATCATTCAGAACTCCAGTAGGATTTATGGAAATTCACACTCAATGAAAGGATAGCTAGTCATAAACATTTCTTACCTAATCTTTTGGGCTACTAGTCCAATTATTCGCCATTGAGCATGATGATGTCTGTGCTGTGTTTTGCTTTGTTTCCTTCCATGTATGACTTGTAATATAAATAATGGAATTCACATAATGGAATATAAACTTTATAACTTTGAGGTAAATTCCTTTGATTCTCAGTTAATTTATAATTAAATTTTGAGTTTATTTCAAATTTTTCTTCAGAATCAACAGAAAAACTTCTGTGCTGCTTTTTCTTCATTTGTCTATGGTCTANGTTGCATTGACTGATTTTTCTATATTGAATCATTTTCCTGTTCCAGAAATAAATAACAATTAATTATTTTCTGTAATAATTTTGACACTGAACTGTATTTGATAACTTTTGTTTCTAAGGCAATCACTGTTCATAAGACACAACACCCTACAGAATTCTTTCCCTGTAGTATTGTGTGTGTGTTCTCGTATGTGCAGAGGTATGTCCAGGTGCACATGCCCAAGTNGAGGCCTCAACTTCTCACTTCTTTCTTTAGTCATTTACTTAATTATTTCAAGTCATGGGCTTTCAGTGAACCTGAAACTCACTGAATGTCTACCTTGACTGACTACTGAGCTCCTGGATTACTTCTGTCTCCACCTACCCAGTCCTGGATATGCAGATGTGAATATCCTCACCTGGGTTCTAGGTGAATACTAGGGAACTCCATTTATGTGTCTATTGTTGAATAAGCATTTTACTGACTGAACCATTCTCCAGCATACTCCTATAATGTCTTTGTCTGGTCCTATTTTTTTTTCAAGTTTGAAACAGATTGGCCTTTGTTCCTTAAATATTCAATTAACTATGATATTTAATATCACAGAATATTTGGCAAGAAGAACAATAGATTTTATGAATATTAAATTCATTAAAGCCATAGATAGTATTTTTATTTCAGCAATTAAGTATTTTGATATTAATTCCTTCAGGAACCTCTCTTTTAATTTTTCTGATATTTTATTTACTTTTGTTTCATGTACATGAATGCTTGCCTGAATGTATGTGTAACCTCATGAATGCAGTGCTTGTGGAGTCCAACGGAGATTAAAGCCTCTGACTGGAGTTACATATAGTTGTGAGCTGCCACATGAATATGAGAAAAAACAAAAACAAAAACAAAAACCACAGGTCCCCTGGAAGACTATAGGAAAACCCGAGAATCACCAGTCATCTTAATAACAGAGCCATCTTTCCAGAACCAGAAAAACTGTGTCTTTAAATGAACCATTGCTCACATAATGGAATATAAATGTTCCTTTGTGAAACTATTTCACAATAATTAGCGATATTTACAGTATTTAATACTCTACAATAATTGCTGTATTTAGATCAAGTCTTTTAGTGACCTTTATACTTATGGGAGTTGTTAAGTTTTATGTATTCAGCTGAACTAAAGGTGGGGTGCATAAACTGAAAAGGATACCTTCAGCTTAATAAACCCCATATCGTACTTATTCATTTTGAAATCAGAGCATGTTTAAGCACTGTTTAATAAAAGTAAGAAATACTGAAATTGCAAATGTTCTCACTCAGATATTTTTTGAATTTCACAGAAAACCATTGCAAAATCTGATGACAGGTAACACATAATATTATGATATGACTGACTATTTGATTAACTAATGAAAGCAATCTCAATGTTGGAACTCAGTTCTAGATTTGAAAATGCAATTAAGGTTTGTTTTTAGTTGATGCCATATGTGAATTAATGGTTATTCCATGGATTGAATTAAAAAGTTGTTTTTAAACCCAAATGAATAGATTCTTTGTTAATTTTTTTATTCATTTTAGATACCAACCACAGGTCTCCCTCTCATCCCTCTTTCCACTCCCCTCACCTCCACCTTCCCCACCCCCCAACCCATCCCTCATCCTCTGCTCCAACAGGTTAAGTTCTCCCATTGAGGGACAGGTAAGCCTGGTACATTCAGTTGAGGCAAGACAAAGCCTCTCCCTGGTGCATCAAGAGTGAACAAGGTGTCTGACCACAGTTAATAGGATCCAGAAAGTCAGATCATGGATAGATTCTTAAAATCATTGGTTAGTAAGTTAATTTTTAAAAGACCTCAAAATAAAGCAACAAAGTTGATTAATTTTTGATAGAGCCATTAAAATTAAAGATCCAGTTTTTCAAAGCACTAAGAATGTCTCTCATTTAAAATGCTCAGACCCTCAACTGAGTGAAGAACATTAGAATCAAAAGACTCATGAAATTGTTATGGAAGGCAGCTATAAAATCTGCACACTTCCCTAGCCTTATACAGTAGGCTTGATGGATGGATTCTTCTAGAAGAAAGAATAATATTTATGAATTAATACTATTTATAAATATAGAATAAAAGATAATGCTTGATTATAAATGGTAATTGAGAATAAACAGATGTGTCCACATTAATAAGCATCATGAAATGTATTTAATTTAATTCTTCTTTTCTAAAATACAATACATTTCATATTGAGAATAAATTTTTGTCATTATTTAAGTGGTAAAATGCAAGTGTTTTTCTTCTTTTAGAATCTTGGGCTCATTATCATGATCTATGTACATGAGTCACAGTTATAAACTTTTTTGCTTAGTGATTATATTTTTCCCATTCTTTTTGTTTGCATTACAGATTTGTTTGAGCTCTTCATGTGAACTCTCAGAGAGGTAGTTACAGACAATTGTATTTGTGTTCCTTTTTTAAAAACAGCAGCATCAACTAATTNTGTCTCTGTGTGCATTTAGTGGTGGCTGACCCTGCAAATTTATTCAATAAATTTGACTAATGGCAGATTGCCCAGTGAAGTACAGCCCTCTAGATGTTTAAAAGTCACACACACACAGGAGAGATGTTGCCAGCATCACCACCAGAATATTTCCATTGACTGAACAGAGTCCTGGAAGAAAGCCTTAACCTACATGCCTGTTACTGTAAATCCGTGAAAACAGAGCAGGCAGTGTACCTTAAATAACAAGAAATAAATTAGCACAACTAAAGTAACCCTAGGGATGTTCTAAGTAAGCATTTTGGTATATGATGACATTGATTATTAATTTTTTTATTTGGTATATGATGATATTGATTATTTTTTTTATTTTTATTATTTATTTTATTTTTATTATTTTTAATTTTATGGCTAAATTTGGATGATATTTCTAATGAAGAAACTATGGAGGAACAAAAATATTTCTCTAACCATATCCTAGTAGAAACCTCCTCTTCCACTAGGGGCCAGGCCAGCATCCTGAAGCCCATTTGAAACTATCCCCCACCAAGCCTGTGCTCTCCCAGCATAACTCCAACTACCCATATTCTTCTCATCACCATCTCTCAGCCCACACCTCTGGCAAAAGCTTTCCACCTCATCAGAGGCCAGGCCAGCTCCTCTAAAAGCAGGTAAGCCACTCTCCCACCATCTCCTGCCCTGCCTGAGCCTACCCAGGTTAACCACCAGGATCCTAAACACCGGAGTACCTCTAGACAGATGAGATATAGCCAGAATTGAGGCCCCAAATTTGTGTATCAACCCTCTACTGGACTAGAGGCTATTCAGACAATCAAATGCCCAGCCCCTAAACGTTAGCAGAGACACTGTACTCAACAATGGGCCATGGCAGCCAGAAGACCAGGGATGAAATAGAAACCAAGGAAGAAAAATTCTGTCTAACAAAGACAAATCCAAAAATTGTCACCTAAATCTGTAATCACTCTAAATTCAGATGTCTAAACATAGTGTAAGAACAGAAATAACAATATCAGGACAATATGTCACCACCAGAACCTAGCCATCCCACAACAGCAAGCCCTGGATATTCCAACACAGCTGAAGTACAAGAAAATGACCTTAAAACCAACTTTATGATGATGATAAAGGTCCTTAGTAGGAAATGAATAAATCTCTTAAAGAAATCAAGGAATGGACAATCAAAAAATTAGAGGGAATCAATAACCCTTAGAGAATATA
>LZPO01035833.1:0-18699 GCA_001675575.1 Neotoma lepida | reverse complement strand
AGGGAGGGAGCTGGTGGGGCGGGAAGAGGGAGAAGAGGGGAAACTGGTGGGGTGGGAGGAGGGAGGAGAGGGGGATCTGAGGTTGGTATGTAAAAGGAGTGGAAGATCTTTTTAATGTTAAAATAAATAAATTAATTAATTTAAAAAAAAAGAAAAAAGAAAACATAAACTCAGGAATTCTGGAAATGGAAAATCTAGGTAAGCAAACAAGGACTACTAGATGCAAACATCACCAACAGAATACAAGAAATGGAAGAGAGAATCTTAGGCATTGAAGATACAATAGAAGAAATAGATTCATTGGTCCAAGAAAACGTTAAATCTAAAAATTCCTGACACAAAACATCCAGGAAATCTGGGCCACTGTGAAAATACCAAACCTTAAAATAGTAAGAAAGGAGAAAGGAGAAAATTCCCAGCTCAAAGACCCAGAAAAAAAAATTTAAACAAAATCATAGAAGAAAATGATCCTAACCTAAAGAAGAGCATGCCTATAAAGATACAAAAGCTTATAAAACCCCAAATAGACCCTTGCCAAATACTAATCAAAATGCTAAATGCACAGAACAAAGAGGAAATATTAAAAGTGCAAAACAAAAAGGCCAACTAACGTATAAAGGAAGATCTTTTAGAGTTACACCCTTCTCAATGGAGACTTTAAAAGCCAGAAGAGCCTGGACACATATGCTATAGACTCTAAGAGACCACAGATGCCAGTCTAGATTACTATACCCCCCNAAAAACTTTCAATAACTGTAGACAGAAAAAAAAACAAGATATTCCATTATAAAGTGAAATATAAAAAAATCTATCCACAAATCCAACCCTACAGAAGGTACTAGAAGGAAAACTCCAACCAAAGAAAGTTAACTACACAATGAAAACACAGGCAATAAATAATCTCACACTAGCCAAACCAAAAGAAGAAAACACACACACACACACACACACACACACACACACACACACACACACTACAACCATCAATAACTACAATAAAATAACAGAAATTAAAAATCATTGGACATTGATATTTCTCAATATCAATGTTTCTCAATATCAATGTAGTCGATTCCTCAATAAAAAAAGACACAGATTAACAGAATGGATGGGAAAACAGGATCCATCCTTCTACTGCATACAAGATATATACCTTAACATCAGAGATAGAAATTACCTCAGTAAAGGTTTGGAAAAAGTTTTTCCAAGTAAATGTCTCCAAGAAACAAGCTGGTGAAGTTATTCTAATTTATAACAAAATAGACACCAAACAAAAATTAATCAAAAGAGATAAGGAAGGACACTATATACTCATCAATGGAAAAATCCACAAACACAATATCTAATTCTCATCATCTGTGCCTCAAACACAAGGAATATATGTGGGTACATATGTAAAGGAAATACTACTNAAGCTTAAATCACACATCAAACATCACATATTAATTGTGGAAGACATGAATAACCCACTCTCACCAATGGATAGATCATCCAAACAAAAACTAAACAGAGAAATACTGGAGCTAACAGATGTTAGGACCCAAATGGACCTAACAGATATCCACAGAATATTTCACCCAAATGCAAAAGAATACATTTTCTACTACACACCTCACAAAACATTCTTCAAAATTGAAGAATTTTGGTCACAAAGAAAGTCTCAATACATACAAGAAAATTAGAATATCCCCTGTATCCTATCAGACCACCATGGATTAAAGCTGAATTTCAACAACAACAGAAAANCTATAAACTCATGGAAACTGAACAACTATGTACTGAATTACCACTGGTTCAATGAAAAATAAAGAAAGAAATTAAACATCCTAGAATTCAATGAAAATGAATGTGCAATTTACCCAAATATATGGGACACAAGAAANTGGTGCTAAGAGGAAGTTCATAGCACTAAGTGCCTTCATAAAGAATTTGGAGAGATCTCATACTAGCCAATTAACAGCACACCTGAAACCTATAGAACAGAAAGAAGCAAACACACCCAAGAGGAGTAGAAAGCAGGAAATAGAGAACTGAAATCAATGAAATAGAAACAAAGAGAACACAACAAAGAATCAAAGAAACAAAGAGTTGGTGCTTTGAGAAAGTCAACAAGATATATAAACCCTTATATAAACTAACTAAAAGACAGAGAAAAAATATTCAAATTAACAAAATCAGAAGCAAAAAGAGGGACATAACAACAGACATTGAGGAACTTCAGAGAATCATTACACCATACTTTAAAAACCTGTACTCCACAAAATTGGAAAATCTAAATAGTCTATTTTCTTGATAGATACCACTTACCAAAACTAAATCAAGATCAGATAACAAATTTAAGTAGACCTACAATTCCTAAGAAAATAGAAACAGTCATTAACAGTCTCCTAACCAAAGGAAGTTCAGAGAGAGATGGTTTTAGAGTAAAATTCTACCAGATTTTCAAAGAAGAGTTAATACCAGTACTCCTCAAATTATTACACAAAATAAAAATAGAATTTTGCCAAATTCTTTTTATGAGAACACAGTCATCCTCATACCCAAAGCACACAAAGACTCCACAAAGAAAGAGAATCACTGATCAATTTCCCTCATAAACATTAATGCAAAAAATCTCAGTAAAATATACACAAATTGAATCTAAGAACATATCGAAAAGATCATTGACCATGATCAAGAAGGCTTGATCCCAGAGATGCAGGGATGATTCAACATATGAAGATATGTCAAAGAAATCCATCATATAAACAAACTGAAAGAAAAAAAAACACATGATCACCTCACTCTATGCTGAAAAAGCCTTTGACAAAATTCAACACCCATTCATCATAAAGGTTTTGGGAAGACCAAGGATAGAAGGGACATGCTTATCCTATGCATAATAAAGAGCATATACAGAAAGCTGACAGCCAATATCAAATGAAATTGAGAGAAACTTAAGGCAATTCCACTAAAATCAGGGATAAGAAAAGGCTGTCCACTCTATCCATACCTATCAATATAGTACTTGAAGATCTAGCTGACTCTAATAGAAGAGAAGGTGGAAAACAGCTTTGAACACTTTGGCATAGGAGATAACTTCCTGAATAGAATACCAATAGCACAGTCACTAAAATCAACATTTGATAAATGGGACCTCATGAAACTGAAAAGTTTCTGTAAGGCAATGGACACCATCAATAGGACAAAATACCAGCCTACAGAATGGGAAAAAATCTTCACTAACTCCACATCTGACAGAGGGTTGATTTCCAAAATTCATAAAGAACTCACAAAACTAGACATCAAAAATAAACAAACAAAACAACAACAAAAAAACTAAATCAGAAACAAATAGTCCAATTAAAAATGAGTACAGAGCTAAACAGAATTCTCAACAGAAGAATCTCAAATGGCCTAGAAACACTTAAAAGAAATGTTCAGCATCCTTAACCATCAGGGAAATGCAAATCAAAGTAACTTGAGATTCCATCTTACACCTGTCAGCATAGCTAAGATCAAAATGACATATGATACTGGTGAGGATTTGGAGTAAGGGGAACACTTCTCCATTGCTGGTAGGAGTGAAAATTTGTAGAGCTACTTTGGAAATCAATANGGCATTTTCTCAGAAAATTGGGAATCAATCTACCTCAAGACACAGCTCCACCACTTTTGGGCATATACCCAAAGGATGATCAATCATACAAAAAGGACATCTGCTCAGCTGTGTTCATTGCAGCTTTATTTATAATAGCCAGAATGTGGAAATAACCTAGATGTCCCTGAACTGAAGAATGGATAAAGAAAATATGATACATTTATACAGGAGTATTACTCAGGTATTAAAAACAATGACATCATGAAATCTGCAGGCAATTGAAAGGATCTAGAGAAAATCATCCTGAGTGAGGTAACCCAGACCCAGAAAGACAAACTTGGTAAGTACTCACTTATAATTGGATATTAGCTACAAAGTAAAGGCTAAATATGCTACAATCAACAGACCTAGAGAGGCTAGACAACAAGGAGGGCTGGAGGGGGCATGCCCTATCTCCCTAGAAAGGGAAAATATATGTGATTTCGTTGGTAAACAGGTTGGGTGGGAATGGGAACATGAGGGTTCAGACGGGGAAGGATACAGGGAGAGCGTACTGAAAGAGATGACTGGAAAGGGAGTGCATTTGGGAGTGAGGTAGAAACTTGGTCAAGGAAATCTCCCAGGAATCTACAAGGATGACCACAGCTAAAACTCCACAGCCTGAACGGGCCATCTCCTGTGACCAGGCAAGACTTCTAGTGGAGAGACTGGGACATCAACCCAGACAGATAATCTTTGACCTACAGGCTGTCCTGCCAACGGGTTGTGCTGGGGTAAGGGTGATGCCAAGATTGTGGAAGCGGGCAACCAATGACTATTCCGGCCTCAGACCCATGCCACAGGAGTGAGCCCACTTCTGACACTGCCTGTCGCACCAGAACACAGAGGCTGGATCACCCAGAGACCTAGGATAGAACCAAAGAGGACTGGAGAAAAAAATGTCAATGTAATGATGCTTACCGAAATTCTGCTATACTCATAGATTGGTGATTATCCCAGTTGTCATCAGAGAGGGTTCAACCACCAACTGATGGAAACAGATGCAGAGACCCACAGCCAAACATTAGGCAGAACTAGGGGAATCCCGTGGAAGACAGGGAGGAAAGATTGAAGGTACCAGAAGGGTCAAGGATATCACAAGAAAACCTACAGAATCAACTAACCTCTGCTCATAGGAGCTCACAGAGACTGAACTGATAATTAGGGAGCCTGCATGTAACTGATCTAGGCCCTCTGCATATATGTGGCAATTGTATAGTTTGGTCTTTTTGTAGGACTCCTGATAGAGGGAACAAGAGCTGTCTTTGACTTTTTTGCTGCCTTTTGGGTCCCTAGTCTTCATATTGGGTTCCCTTGCCCAGCCTTAATACAAAGGGAGGTGCTTAATCTTACTGCAGTTTGATATGCCTTGTTTTGTTGATATCTATGAGAAGGCTTCCCTTTTCTGAATATAAGTGGAGGAGGAGATTGGGGTTCTGGTGCAGAGGGGAGGTGTTAGGGAGGGACTGGAAGGAGAGGAGTAAGGGGAAACTGCAGTAAGGATGTAAGATGTATTTAATTTTTTTAAAGGTTCTTTAAGGAAAAAGGTCACAGGTTAAACTGCAAACAAAAAAAAATCTGAATTGAATTCAAGTAGTTATTTACCAAGACACTTTCCATACTCACAATAAACCATAAATGGTGTAAGAAATAACCTCCAAAAGAGTCCACAGAAAGGCCAGTCTTTCTCATCACAGAAATTAGAGAAGATGAAACTTGTGTGGCATTTACAAACAAATCTTTAGCAAACAATTGTACAGAAGCCCTGACAATCTAACTGCTCTGCTTTGGTCTCTCCTTGNCCACATCTAACTTTTGGGTGTCCATGTCCTCTATCACTAGGCAACAGATATTTACATACTTAATGAAGGCTCAAATTCATTCCAAGTGCTCTGTGTAGAGTTTCCACACTAATATGTGAGAGAATGAAATTTTTGTGTCAAAGTCAAACTGTACCTAGAGGCAATTGAGATCTGATTCATGTACACTTATTTTTTTACTTCAAACCAGAATATTAAGGCTGTTAATTTTTTTGTTGTATTTATTTTAAATCTACATGCTTTGGTCTGCTTTGCCTCATTTCATGATTTCTTTTGTATAAATAAACTGATTTTAGTTTTCAAAAGTTATTTAGATAAATGTATATTAACAATAATTTATAATTTTATCTTACAGATGACTTCAACTTCTAACATGAATTAATATTGCAACCCATGCTTGTATAAAATCATTAATATTAAAGAAGAAACAATCCATTTTGTTACTGCAAAAGCTACTTAATAGTCCAAAATGAATTAGAAGTATCCTAAGTGTGTTTCACTGAAGACTAGCATCGTATATAAGTTTTTAAAAACTAAGATGGTATGCCCTTATCCTAAAATAATCACTTTAAAGGTAAAAAGGAAAATGACTTATGATTTGAATCTAAGATGTTCTGCAATGGCTCCTGTTGTGGCACTGGAAATTAGGGTCTAGCTGGTGAGAGTAGATCACTAGGGGTAGATATTTTTAATGTTATACCCTGTCCTTAGTGCCAGATCTTAATTCCTGTTTCTGGTCAGTCATATGGATTATGGAGTAGACATGTATTCTCTGGAACACCTGAAAGGATTTCCACCCAGGAATGTGGTGCAGTGGAGACCAAGAAGTGGTGTTTCATCAGGGGCACTCTAAAGTTGCCATTTACATTAACCCTGGCATATGTTTACCAAACTGGTATATTTGATGGAGTTTAAGAAGGGTAAAAATTAAAATTTATTTCCAGAAGCATGGCAAAGCAACCATGGAATTAAGGACAGATTGTAGGTTTTAGTTTTGAGGCAGTGGACTAGTTCCCACATGTCAATCAATGAAAATACCCCCACAAGGAGTAGAACACACAGAATTCTATCTCCATGAGCCTGGTGTAGCTGCCATATGACATGCTAGAATGAAACTTGTGAATCACAATGAAGTAAATGTCAACTGTCTGAAAACAGCTGATGAAGCTATGCAAGCTAATAAGGAGAAAGCATGACAGCTAAGGTGTGACTTGCAAAGAGAAAGCTTCCTGTCCGGATTCCAACTCTTAATTACAGTTTCACCTGGGAAGATGAATGTTTTGAATCCCCCGTTTTTATATCTAATCTGCAAATGCTAATTTTGGGCAGTGTGTTAAATTGGTCATAAAATTTGAATACTGAAAAAAAGTGTCAGAGATTGGATCAATAGATCTATTACTACTGCTAGACTCATTCTTACCAAGAAATAAGGAAAAGACAGAGCCACAAGGCAAATTATACCAACAGAGTCCACTTCAGTTACTGAAAGTAACAATTTAGAGCTATTAAAAAAGCAACGGCCTGACAAAAATGGATGAGATTCAAGGGCTTTGTCCTGGCTAGTTTTATGTCAACTTGACACAAGCTAGAGTCATTGTGAAAGAGGTAACTGCCATAGAGAAAAATGTACCCTCCAGATTGTCTTGTGAACCAGGATGTGGTGGGTTTTTTTTGTTGTGGGAGAGCCCAACTTACTGTGGGAAGGCTAAGCAAGACATGAGCACTCTTCCATTAGGGTGACTGTTTATTCCCTGATTTCCCTCAGTGATGGACTATGAAATAAACCCTCCCCCCCNCAGATTTCTTTCAGGTATGGTATTTCATGACAGAAACAGAAACTCTAACAAATGCAGGCTCCAATGGGCTCTACCAATAATTGAGAGATGACACTAAGATTTCAAACACTAGAAAAAATGCATGAAACCTTAGTTGTCATTGTGAGGACAAAATAAATTGAAAATTGATATGATAATATTATATTACTAAGGTTATTGATGCAGAGGAAATTAATAATCAAAGCATTCAAAAATGTCTGTTTAGTTTAGCGTATTTTATATATTTTGAGTATATGTTCCTGAAAATATGATTATGATTAAAATTCATTCATAATATTTACTTGAAGTCTATGTATCTTCAGCAAAAAAAATAACTTCATATTCTATAAGGATTGGGTATTTACATTCATTATAATACACATTTTTAAATATATACTAGTAATTTACAAATTAAAGTGCCAACAATATGATCTTATAATTTTAATTAATATTAATTCATTGATCTGAGTTTATGAATACTATATTTATTTTTCTAATCCAATTACAAGTTATTTCAGAATTTGTTGTAGCACATTAATATAATTTAGCAAAGAATACCAGCTAAGTAGTAAAACTGTGAATTTCTTAATAGGTTTTAAAGGTTTCTGATTTGAAATTTTGTTAGCCTTGAAACTATATGCTAATAACAAAAAAGAATCCTTAAATCTTGCTGAATTTGACAAGTTAGATATGTCTTTCAATGTTTGGCAATCATTTGAAAATAACTTTAAAAAGAAAGATCATTTCCTTTCAATGTAGAGGTCATTACAGTCTCTTAAGAGATAGGATCTGGCATTTTTATCTTTAATTTTACTAAAAACACTTAGGAAAATGTTCCTGTTTTATGTCAGAGTATTTTTGGTTGGTTTCATTTTCCTTTATATATTTTCTCTTTTCTTCTCCCTCCATTTCCCTTCTTCCCTTTTCTCTGTCAAATGATATAAAATATAAAATAATCAAGAAAGTATAGAGCAATCAGAAACGAACTTGCGATAAGACAAAAGGGAATGAGTTGCACTGGAGGCTAACTGGAGGTTATATGATTAGTAAGAGGCTGGTGATAGCACGGTGAAAAGAATTGTAAAGAATAAAGGTTGCATATGGGTGACCTGGAATCACAGCTCTTACAATAGGAGGATAATTTCTACAGCAATTTTAAAACTATGNATATGAATGTCAGATATAAAATTACCACACACTATGACTATAAAAGGATACTGTGTACTTAGGAGGGTATATTAATAATGTTTTTTAAAAGACTGTGAGCTTAAAAATAATAAAGCCTCACTAAAAATATACTTGTACTGAAATAGAAAGGCCTAAATGGAAGAAAAACATCAAACATTTCCACAAATAAATACATTCACCTCTTTCATAAGATTTCAAGATTCAAATCAAAGTAAGAAGTTACTGCAGTTACTATTTTGGTTGCTGTGACCTAATATGTGACAAGAAGCAACTTAAGGGAGGAGGGGCTTATTTAGGATAATAATTTAAGGGGATATCATCCATCATTTCAGGTGAGAGATGACAACCTAGATGTCCATCAGCTCATTAATGGATGACAGGAATGTGACTTATCACTCATCTGTAAAGAAAAATGAAATTGTGAAATTTACATGTAAATGGTTATGGAAAAAATCACTTAGAATAAGGTGACACAGGAAGACAAACATTGGATGTTCTCTCTCATATGTGGGTGCTAGCTTTGGATCTTTAGATGTATATGTGTTCAAATTGAAGTACTTAGAGAAGGCAGGAGACTAGTAAAGAACCATGGGGTGAAGATCAAGGGAAGGGAGATAGAACACAGGTTGTATGCAAGGAAAGGAGGATTAATAGGCTAGCAGTGGCAGGGTAGAACATGGAGTATGTGACTGGAGAAGTAACATTAAACAGCTTTCATTTTTATCATTGCTTTCTTTTATTGAAAGTAGATTCTTTTCTCACACAACATATCCTGAGTATAGTTTCCCCTTGTTCTACTCTTCCCAGTTCTTCCCCACCTCTCCTTTCCTTGGATCCACTCCATTTCTTTCTCTCATTATAAAAGAACAGGCTGCTAAGAGATAATAACCCAACATTACAAAACAAAATATAATAAGATAAAGCAAAAACTATCATATCAAATTTGGACACGGCAAACAAACAGTAGGAAAAGAGTCATGAGAACAGGCAACAGAAGTCAGAGACCCTCTGGTTTTCATGGTCAGGAGTNCCACAAATATACTAAGCCAATAGCTCTAATAGGTATGCGGAGGACCTGGTGCAAACCCATATAGACCTGGTGCTTGCTGCTTCACTCTCTCTGAGCTCATGTACACCTTGTTTAGTTGATTCAGGGGGCCCTATTTTTCTGGTGTCCTCCATCCCCAAATATCATATGGAAACCTATTACTGAAAAAGCTGCTTAAATTATATAGTTTAAATACATAAAACAGGTTAACACTGAGTTAGCCTTTAATGGGAGACAATGCTTCCTGCATACATCATGAGCTATAAAATAAAAAGCAGTGCTGGGAATGGGTTACCACTTTTCAAGTTATTTGTCTAGAAAGTCTTAATAGACCTTTTCCAAATATTGTAGGCTAGTGGCATTGCCATTGGTTACCATGAAGAACTTGACAACAATACTCTATTGCTGAAGGCACCAAATACCTGAGCCATAGGACATGGATAAATTAACACGGTATGAACATGGAATCTTCATACCTACTCAGATAGCACGCATAATGCTAAAAAGCTCTATGCAAGCTACCAGGTGAAAAAAATGTCATCAACAATTTTATCCAGTTGTGCATGCACCCTGAGAGATGCAATAATAACTAACCTGGCAAGATGTGTGCATAGGTGCAGTAATGGCATGAATGTTATGGGAGTACTCAACCACTTCTTGATTGGTTTAAAAGCCTGCTCCATAATATGGAACCCACACTTGGTACCATTACTTGGGTGAAAATCCATGGCTGGCTAGGTGATAATGTAGTGCTATATTACTGCAAAATTGACATAGTAATGAACTTCCCCCAGTGTTCTTATCTTTATAACCGTAGATTAGTACATTTCTCAGCCCTCATCAGAAAAGCTTCTTTCTGATGCTTTTATAATAGTAATTGCTATAAAATTATTACAGGGACCCACACTAGCTCAAGATGCAGAAAATAAATGACTTTGTCGTGTTCAGTTCTAAATGGAACATCTATAGCATCTTCCTCAGGCTCAGGAATCTTTCATTGCAAAATAGGGTTAGAAAGTTTGAAAGAGCCAGAGTATTAACTGGACATAACATCATAGTTACACACAAGTACTCACCTCTGCTATGACTGCATGCACAAAATTTGCACAAGATTAAGCCAGCCCAAATCCCAACATGGATAGAGGAGGGGCTCATGAAATCCTTCTTCTTTTTGAGGGACTATTGACAACTTATGGCTACTGAAGTAGACAGAAGGAATTTTCCTCAGCAGTGCAGCTTCTGAAAGGATGCTTGTGTTCCAGTAAACAGTATTACACCATAAAAAGTACAGACAGCCCTGGATGGACTCAATGAATATTTATAAAAAAGAGAAGGAACATGAAATTAGGAGGGAAAAGTGGTGGGTGGATAGGGAGGAATTAGAGGGAAGGGAATGGGGTGTCTTTGATTTAATATATGTGTATACTAATATTTTTAAATAGAGAAAAGATCTGAGTAGACCTCAGAAAAGGTATATGGAAGCAAATAAACATAAAAGAATAGCATCCTATANACTTTTATTATATGCAGTGTGTATAATATATATATTTATATGCTATACATATATATAGCATATAATAAGAAAACACAAAACACAACAAAGTGGCACAAACCTATAGCTTTAGAATGGTTAAAATATGTCATACTGAAGGCTGATAAACATATAAAGACTCATAATGCTCATCANTCACTGTGAGGTAGGTAAGACAGTTTAGCCCTTTGGAAAACAGACTGCCCATGCTTTAATCAGCTATCCTAAGATTTTATCTGAAATTGAGGGCCTTCAGGATTAAATAGTTACAAAAGAAGTTGACCATTCACATCCTTACAAAAACTCACACAACAATGTTTATAGAAGCACTGTTTGTAATAATCAAATTAGAAGAAATGAAGATATTTACCAGAATTTGTAGAAAAATGTGCTTTCATTGCAACTCTATTTTATACAAGATAAGGTAAAACGCTAAAGACAGTAACAGGCCCAGTGGTTTCAAGGTTAATGAGAGAGGAAATGGAACACAGAGTGCAGGAAATGTATAGGTCAGTGAAGCTCTTTTTCAGGATACCAAAATGATGAATAGACGATATTATCATGTGTAAGCATACACAGACTTGTACAGAACAGAGTATAGCCTAAATGGACCTTAATTAATAAACTTACATCTTTTTTGATTTATCCATTGAAAGAAATGTGTCAAATTAATACAAGAAATGAATAAAAAAAGAAACTTATAAAGAGGGGGAATATAGCAAGCTTTTGGTTATTTTGCATAAGTTCTCTGTAAAATGATGCCCTCTTTTAAAATCAAGTAAAACTGTGTTGATAGTCTTATCAGTGTTCAGTGAAGTGATGAAGTCTCCACATTTATTTATGTATGTAATATGTTGTGAGACTATATTTCATTAAATGAAATTGATAATCAGTCAAGAAATATGTAACTTGTAAAGAGAAAATATTTTATATAATATTATGAAATGTACAATATGAGCCAGCACAGGTAAAACATAGATTAAATGGTTACAATAATGANCACTTCTGCTCATTACCAGCTAAACGATTTGTGTCTCTGTTCTCACTAATCTGTGTCAAACAAATCAAAAGACAGGCATTTAACTTGACATTTAATGATATGGTTGGCTAAATTCAATAAGTTTAATGGCTACTTATACCAGTGATATTTTGAATTGTAAGACAGGGAACTTGATACTTTAGAATTATATCCTTNAGCCATCTTATTGTTAATCTACTACTTTTCATCCATGAAAGTTCAATAAAACTGATATAGTATTTCTTTTTTACTGGAAATCAAAAAGGTTATTTTGGGCTGAAGAGATTTCTCGGTGGTTAAGGGCATTGGCTGCTTTTCTAGAGAACTTGACTTAGATTCCCAGCAAACACACGGCACTTTCCAGGCATCTGTAACTAGTTCCAGAACATTGGACACACTCTTCTCACCTCCACAGGTACTATGTATGCATATGATACACATGACACATCCAGGAAAAACACTCTGATGCATAAAATAATAATAATAATTTTTAAATATCAGGTAACTTCTTCAAAGTGACTGACTTAATTGCTCGTATCTAAATTATTCACAGTGTGGTGAACATTGATCCAGTTTTCTTTACCATACATGTATCCGACATGTCTACATTTTATTTAACATAGCAAGAGCTAAATGTAGCCTTTGATTCCTTTGATTTAGAAGACAAACAATAAGCTAAAAGATAAAGAGAAGTAACATTACTTATATATTCTAAAATAAAGAGCAAGATTATGGAACCAGGATTTTTGCATGGAAGTGTTTAAAATGTCTTTAGTGGCATTGAGCCTATCACTCTCTTCATAGATGAATAAGTTTGTGCCAGAAGAAATCAAAAGAGGCTTTTCCCATCGAAGCAATTTCTAGAATAAAAGGGGTTTAAAGAATCTATTTTCAGACAATGTCCCTAGGAAAATTTTATGTATGCAAAACATCAGCCTTAAGAATCGGCAAATAATAGACAGTAGGTGAAAACTAGTGTGACCATTCAGATGGATTTAATTGTAGAAGAAAACCCATCTGAAACATGCATAATGTAATTACAGAAATCATTGGGTTATGTAAGAGGACAAAAGGTTCAGTACCAACTTCCTAGAGAAGAAAGCCAAGTATCTGAAATGTTGTCTCAGATTCCAATCCCCAAATCTCTTCATAAATCTGGCATTAATTTCACTATAAGTCTTTATGCCCCTCACTTTATAGATGACTATACTTTCAGGGCTACAATACTTAGGATTCAGAGAGTGCTAAGGACATACCAATTTAACATTCACACTTTCCTTTGTTTCCTAAATATGTCCAAAGCCTGTTTTCAAGATGCGGTGATTCACAGAAGCCAAGTCTGACCTTTCCTCAAAGGTATTTTGGCCACCAGAACCTTCAAACATGATTACATATAATATAAAGGTTAATGGGCATAGAATGAAAAATGCAATCGCAGTGTCAAGAACTGATAGATGGCATAGGCATAATTTTTATCCTTGATTATTTACGGGCATTGACACTTTCAGATACTGACCTAGAGTCTTAGGAGACAAAGAAAGAGAAAGAAAATGATGAATACCCCCATGAGTTTCAGTGTAATACAAAGAGTAGTATTTAGGAAACACATTGGTTTGATGAAAAAATAATGTAAAGACTAGTGAAATGGGAGGGAAATTGGAAAAAAGCAAAGTAATTTCCTCATGAAAAGGATTTCAATAAGGCTTGTGATATTTTGACCTTTTAAAAATATTATTGTGTATTATTTAAATAAAACAATGTTTCCTTAAGACATTCTATGTATCTATGTAATTATTTTGATCATATTTATTGCCCCTCTCATCTTATCCTTCTTCCCAGTGATATTTGTATCAATATAACATTTGAAGAATGAACACAGAGATAGAATAAAAGAAGAAAATTAAAATATTACCAAATGTGATCTTAGCATCCCTCTGATTTTTAACAAATCAGTTCCGAATAACACTAAGTTACACGTTTAGAAGAATCAGTAGACTTGAAGGATATCTTTTACTTTTTATTTTTACTGCATCACATTGCTCAAAATGGAATTTCTTTCCCTTAATAACCTCTGACCCATTAAGAAAAAAAAAGATTCTGGAAACACTGTGGTTCTGCAGACCTTTCTCCACGCATAGTTCACATAACACGCATATAAGCCATGAATTTAGAAGTGTGTACCAGAGCAAAATATACTGTAGTCTCACCATTCTTATCATTTGGGTGAAAAAAAAACATAAAATAGCAGTACAGTTTTTAAATGAGAAAATAATATATCTGTCCTGTTCAAATTAAATTCTAATTTTGATAATATACCAATAATTCAGTAAGGCAAAACAGTGAGTCTGATCTGAGGTGATTATGCATGGAGACATTAGAAGTAATAAATGGCTCATATCAGTTAAGTGATGGTACTTGGATTATTACTCATCAAAATACAGGATCCTTGCTTTAGAGGTACCTACATGAGTAGGTACTCTCCACTGATTGTGGAGAACAGGCTGTTACTGAGAAACTAGANGCGCAGTACAGAGGGATGTTTGATGGATTCAGTTTCATTTCTATTCTTTCAATGTCCCTTGGCATTGGTCTTATTCTGGTAAAGCTCATAACTGAAGTCCTTGAGGCAAAGGATAACCAAAGTTATAAGGATCACGAAAAACACGGAAGCATCTCAGCTTTCCAACAAAAGGAAAACATGACATTCCAACCCCTGTGTCTTTCTATGTTGCATCCCAATCACATGAGATAACTATGTTCCAGAATTGTGTGCTTTCTGCTTTTTCCCCCCAGCTATGTTGGGATATAGTTATTACACTAAACTTCACAGAATTTATCCAATTTCTTTTAAATAATATAGGTAGATATACTTGGTCATTTGNTTACAGCTCATTTTCATGGCTGTATTTGCCTATATAAGTATATTTAACATATCTATAGGTTTGTACATGGATATTTGAGTTTCTAACTTTTGTGTTATACAAATGTAGCCATGGAAATCCAAATATCTTCATTCATGTTAATAAGTTTCTATGTGATTATTATATAATGATAACTAAAATCATTGTTATGAGTTGTGTACATAATGAGACTTTCAAGATAATGGCAAGTTGCCTCACAAAGATACACTACCAAATTAGCTCTCAACAGCTAATATTCTATTCATCCCAACAACTTCATTCATAGGTATTTTGGTTGCCAAATACAGGTAGATTTGGAATGATATCTCAGTTTTTAAAAATCTATTTGTTTTAATTTGGATTTTTTATTTTATGTGTGTTAGTATTTTGCCTGCATGTATGTATATATTCATGTATGTCTGGTGCTCCTAGAAGGTACAAGAGGTCATCAATCCTGTCACTGGAGATATGGATGGCTGTAAGCCAAGATGTGGGTGCTGTCTATCATACCAGGATTCTCTGCAGGAACAAGTGCTGAGCTGCTGCCTCCAACCTCCTTGTTTTACTCCTAATTTACCTGATTACCAATATGATTGAATTATATCTTTATGGGCTTATTGATCAGTTTTATTACTCTGCCAAATATGCCTTTCATCATTTGCAAGATGATTTTCTATATATTTCTATGTATATGGAAGTTTTACATATCCATTAACTAATTCTTTGTCAATTATATATATATATATAAAATTGACAAAGAATTAGTTATTATATATATATATATATATAAAACGTTCAAACTTAAATGAATGAAAACCAATATAGGTCACTCTTTGCAGTTATTAAAACTCTTGGTTCATAACATTAAATAGTCCAAGTAGTGTTATACTGTTTTGCATATATCTTATTATTTATTAAGGTATCATCTATAATTTTACATAGTAAAGACTTTGTGCTATTTGTTTCGAAATTTTAAAAGATCACTTTTGTACATGTGTACATATAAATATTCCAAAACTAAAACTGATTTGAGACTAGTATAATAATCAACGTTTACATGATGGGAATGTCTTTCTAAAAATGTATTGTCCTGATTGGTTGATAAATAAAGCAGTTTGGCCAATGGTNGGGCAGAATAAGGTTAGGTGGGACATTAGAACTAGGGGGAGAGAGGAAAAGAACAGAGCTGGAAGACGCCATTCTGCCATCTAGAGAACAACATGTGATGACACACAGGTAAAGCTATATGGAACACGTGGTGACACAGATTTATAAAATGGATTAATTTAAGATGTAAGAGCTAGCTAGCAAGAAGCCTGCCACAGCCATAGTTTAAAAATGATGTAAGCCTCTGTGTGTTTACTTGTGTCAAAGAGGCCATGGGAGCCGGGCTGGACCGGGCGGGACAAACTTTTGCTACATTTACATGTTTTACATGTATAATCAATTGTTTGTACAGATTTCTTGTCTTGGTTGGAGTTACTATTGCTATGATGAATATTATGATAAAAAGCCTGTGGGGAGGAAAGGATTTTTTTCACATATACTTGCACATCATAGTCCATCACTGAAGGAAATCATGACATAAATCAAGTAGANCAAGAACTTGCTCCCCCTGGCTTGCTCATCCTGCCTTCTTATAGAACCCAGGACAGTCAGCTCAGGTATAGAGCTAACCACAATAGGCTGAGCCCTCCTCCATAAATTAGTAATTAAAAAATGCTCTACATGCTTGCCTACAGCCCCATCTTATGGAAGCATTCACTTAACTGAGCTTCTCCCCCATCTCAGATGACTTTTGCCTATGTTGAGCTGACATAAAACTATCTACCACATTTCTCTTTATAAAGCTTAAAATTTTATTTGTAATTATGTGTATATGTGTGATTCAGGATTCAACATGGGTTCTGAGAAAAAACAGGTTTTCTAAGAGCAGTACATAAGTTATATGGCTGAGCCATCTCTGCAGCCCTTTCTACTGATTTCTTTTTTATATATTTATTTTTCCACTTCGTAAAAATAGATTTTTTTCCTCATAAAATATATCCTGATTATTGTTTGCCCTTCTTCTACTCCTTCAAGTTCCTCCCCACTTCCCTTCCTGTCTGGATCTACATTTTTCCTGTCTCTTGTTAGAAAACAAACAGGCACCCAAGAGATAATAATATAGTATAATTAATATAATATAATATAATATAATATAATATAATATAATATAATAAAGATAAAACATAAACTAACACAGAGGAATAAGCAAAACAAATAAACAGAATGAAAACAGCCCAAGGAAAGGCACAATAACCAGATACAGATTCAGAGACCCACTCATTTGCACACTCAGGAATCCTATAAAAACACAAAATTGAAAGCCACAATATATACACAAAAAACCTGTAGGTTAAGGTAATGGGGAAAATAAAAAAAGAAAGAAACAGAAATAAAATTATAGATAAATTAAAAATTAAATTAAAATTTTGAAATACACATTTAAAAGCCCTGCCATGACATTATGAGACAAATAACCTCCAAAGATGCTGTTCATTTTGTTTTCTTTTGGCCTCTACNGCCTACAGATTTCCTAATAGTTTATTTCTCCCCATTGCTCAGCAAAGACATCTCAATCTTACAGAAATTTCATGTTTTGGAAATGAATGTGTAGGCTCTTTATTCTCTTTTGATGGACTTTCCTTCAACTATATCAATGCAGTGCATACATGGCTTGTTTTTACAGTTATATTTTCCATCCATCATGCTCCTTTGCCTATTTTTAATGATGCAATAACTCTATTTAGATATTACAATTTGATGTTCTAATATGTGTACAAAGTATGAAATTATTATTTGAAGCTGTAATAATGAATATCTCTCAACTCATTTATACTTCTTCCCCTATTATTACTTATTTATCTTTTTGGAGGTGAAAATATTTTAACCTAAAACATAAGGACACAGAGTAAAATGAAAGTTAATATGTGAGATAAAATGTAAATTGTTAATTGCTTAAATAATCTTTTATAAAATGTGTTATGCAAGACTTATGGTAACCACACCTGCTCCATTGCAAAAGTTTCATGATGATAGGAGTCATTTGATAGCATATTACTAGAAGCTTTGTTCAGGTTTTAAATATTTATTGATATTTAATGTTCTTTTTATCATATTATTTTAATTGTATAGCTGTCAAATTTCATACCCAGAATCTATTACATTTCTTTGTAATAGCATGTAATTTACAGACCAATTTTAGAAGTTATCTAGAAACAAATCCAATGTAAATTTTAAAATATTTTTCTTGGAGAAATTTATAGTATGTTTTAAGAATTTTAAACATCTTGTAGGACATTAGGTAATGTGCAAAAGAGAAGATATAACTGATTATACATAATAATGTTTGGATTTACTAGAGTAAAACAGTCCCTTGCGTCTGTCAAACTGCAATGTATACTTCCTAGTTCTACTTCTTTTTGTAGAATTTCTTTACTGCTTCTTTAATTCATCAATTATTTCTTCCATATTGTTAAATCTACTTTTTTTAAGTATAGGGAAGACTTTATTTCATATTACAGATTGCAGTCCATCACTGAAGGCAAGAAGTGAAGCAGGAATTAGACGCAGAAAACATTAAGGAACTCTACTTACTATTGTGCTATCTGCCAATGTTTTTTAACTTTTCTTTTTTCTTTTTTTTTTCTGAGACAAGATCTTGCTATGTAGTCCAAGTAAACCTGAACTCAGGATCCTTCAGACTTAGGAGTTCCAAG
>LZPO01035832.1:16804-36051 GCA_001675575.1 Neotoma lepida | reverse complement strand
GAGCAACTTTGTTTCCTCATAAAAAAAAAACAAAAAACAAAAAACAATTAATGATATTGTGTGATTTGTTTTCCTAAGACAAAATGTGGGCCAGGAATGGTAGCTATGCATTAGAACAACTACAAGGAATTATTAGCAACATTAATGAACTATGAAGAAGGTCAAGTCACAGCCTCTTAGGGGAAACAAGTGCATGTATCACAGCAGCAAGGCATGTGGAGCCCACCTCTCAAATGAAGAGATTTATAAGATATCTTTAAAAAATTTAAAGTGATGAAACCCAAGCTAACATACCTAATAAAGTATAAGTTGTTCTTTAGTTCATTAGAAAACATAAAATGTAGGTGAGACAGAAAACAAAACCAAGTAAAACTCCCACAGATATCAAATGGGAGCTGTGAACTTCTGTATTTCCTGAAAGCACCTGGGACTCTGGTGCATAGGAAAGATTGATTTCTTGTGGTGATATTTTATTTGTTTGCCCCAATAAGGCTTATCTGAAGGTCAGAGGAAAAAGCCCCTATATTAAACATAGAAATCAGGCAATGGTAGCACACGCCTTTAATCCTAGCATTCGGGAGGCAGAGATCCATCCAGATCTCTGTGAGTTCAAGACCACACTGAGGACAGAGCCAGGTATGGTGGCACATGCCTTAAACTCCAGCACCAGCTAACCATAGTGGTCTGTAGGTCTGTACAGACAGACAGGAAGTGATGTAGCTAGGCAGAGAGAGGAAGTGAGATGTAGAACAGAAAGGCATATAGGTGTGGGTGTACAGGAAGTAGCTCTCTTTGGCTGAGAATCTCCAAGTGGTGAGAACGTGGCTGGCTTCTTTCTGCTTTTCTGGTCTCTCAGTTTTAACCCCAAAATCTGGTTCTGGGTTTTTTATTAATAAGACCGTTTAGCAATTTATCTTACAATTTCTTTTTTCCTGTCTTCTCTGAAGAATTTATTCAAATCACTGAGTGGGGATGCTATTTGGGTAGAGTTACATGGACTGTAATATCAAATTAATGTTTGTTCTAGTGATTGAATAATGCCATCAATAAGTGTCAAACAACTCCAAAGACCTCAGGGATTTGGCTGGACTTCACAATAAATAAGGACAAATTGCAAAGAATGCCACTGAACAGTTGGTGTGAGAAAAACACTGTGTCAAAATTTCAATTTAGTGGAGAGCAGAACTAAATTAAAGATCTGGGAATTGCTCCTGTTTTCAAGGCTGCAGAAACTCCCAGTTCTTAACGATATTCTTGTAGAGCAATATAGAGGGAGGCATGCAGGAAATGGTTTGTCTGCCCTCGTTGAAGAGAATTGGACTGCTAACGATATGTCCTCTTCAGGAACTGGTCCATTTCTTGATAACACTATTAAGGAATGAAAAGGAAACGGACCACACAAGATTTTGTCTTGGCTCAAAATTTATATATGAGAATATTGAAAGGACCAAAGCTGAGTCTGAGATTCCTGAATAATAAGCAATAAAATTTGACAGCTTAATGGATGAATATAATAATAAACATGTCCACATAAATTGAGTGCTTGCAATAATGTCAGACACTATTCTAAGATGCATTCATGTGCTAATTATTTAATCTTCATTTTATGGATAAGGAAAATTATCCTTTCTTATAAATGAGGACAATGAGTGTCAGGTAATTTAAAATTTTTCCTAGCAAAATAATGCTTGGAATATTTTAAGCATTAAAAAGACACAGTGAGACATTTGCAGACTTGATTGGCAAGTTCCTGTATTGCCTGCTTTTCCTCCCCTATTCAGCTTTTCCTGGGACCCAGCCTCAGCAACCAGCTGTATCCATAGGTGCCGGTAGCAACCTTTCTTGCCCCCCTCATTCTCCATGCTCTAGTACCTTGCCCGTGGTCATCAGTGTCTAGAAATCTCATCTCTGCCCAGCCATCTGTCCCAAGTCCTAATCCAAGCATTCACACAGCCACCTTGATCCCAGCAATCCCCCAATAGCCCCTTAACTGGAATCACCCCAGCCCCCTCACTCACACAGCAATACCACATATCTGAAAGAGAGAGTTTCAAGCACTTCCTGCCTCGATCAGAAACCATCTAAGACAGGATGACCTAAAGAACGGAACCAAACTCCCATTCAGCAGTGTTGGACTGGAAACTCATATCAAACACATAACCAGCAACCTGTCTCCAGGTGTGCAGGTCCCAGCAGAAAAATACAATCAGTATGAAAGACAAGACAATCTGTGCCTCAAAAATATCATCAGTCTTATAATAATGCTTGCTAACTGAGAGTAATAGAGATGAGTCTAAAGCACAGAACTTAAAAGATCACTTTGTATTGAGAATGATATTATAAACTATCACTTGATAGAAACTTGTCTTTTTACAAAATATAATGACGACTTTTTTTTCACTTAACTTTTTTTTCATTTTATATACCAACTGTGGTTGGTATGATCACACATCTTAATGTAATTAAATTCAGAACTTAGACGAATTAAAAAAAAAATTAGAAACATGTCCAAGGAATTCAGGGACTTTCAAAAGGACACGAATTGACAGCTGAATGAACTTGAAGAGGTCAGGGATACATTCTTGATTGAGGTTCAAGAAAACACAAACTAATGACAAAATAAAATAACGAAGATAATTCAGGATATGAAAAGCAAATTCAACAAAGAGATTGAAATACTGAAGAAAACCCAAGCTAAAATGAAGACAGAAATGAAAAATTTGACATCTCATAAAACAAAACAAAACAAAACAACAACAACAAAATAAAAACCCTCAGTAGAAAATTTACAAACAGAATGGATCATGTAGAAGACAGAATATCAGGACAGAAAATTTACAAACAGAATGGATCATGTAGAAGATAGAATATCAGAATTAGACCTCTCAGTCCAAGAAAATGGTAAGTTAAGAAAAGACAAAACTTCATGAATAGGAACTTAGGCACTACACACACACACACACACACACACACACACACACACAATTAGAAGAAAAAAATAAAAGGAAAAGCATTCTAGGTCAAAAGCATAGAACACATCTGTTGCATTCACCACACACTTATACAAACCCTTAGATTTGTGTAACTTGAAGTGTCTGGGGAAGCAGGGAAGTAGAAAGGGACCATTGGGGGGGNCTAAGGGAGGGAGATAGTAGTATGTAGGTGATATGAAGCAGACAAAGGAAATGAGGGGGAGAACTAAGAAGGAGGGTGATAGGAGGGTAAAACTGAGGGTTTGTGGGAGGAGGGGGTAGGAACATTCAGGATGCTTGAAAAAGTCAACAGAAATGTACTATTTTATAAGCTTTCAAAATATGTGTTATTTTAAAAATAGTTTAATTGAAGTTACACCAACACAGGAGTGGGACATGTGTGATAATTCTCTTTTCAGAAANCACTGACTATCAAACAAAAACTCGTCCCAGGTGTAGACTCTCTCTTCAAGTTGTCNGTCAAGGGGAGTCCAATGGGTCTCCTCAAATAATACAGCTACTGCCATTGTACTTGGCTGCCCATTGGAACTTGAGAGTAAGACCCTATTACTGAAGACACCATGAGAAATCAAGCTGGTGTCATACTGGGAGCCTCCTGATGACTAGCTGTCACAGCACTGCAAGGTGCTAGGCTGGCTGCTGGGAGAGAAAGGTACTGCNATGTTGGTTTCACTCATTTTTCTTAAACATCATGAATTTGCTCTTCTTTATGGATGAATAATTTTCTCTTGAGTATATATGACAGTGGCTATATCCATCCATCAAAATTCATGGTCACTGAGATTGATTTAGAACCTTGGCTATTGTGAATAGTGCCTCAGTAAACTGGGTTTTTATATACCCCTGTTGTATACTGATTTGACTTGTTTGATTATATATTTGTAAATATATATGTATATATTTTTATATGTATTTATATATATGTATATATATATGTACACAACAGCTATAGCATATCATAGCTTAACACTTAGGTTTTTGAAGAAGTTTCATAGTATTTTCCATAGTATACATTGTTGACATAATTTACATTTATGTCAACAGTGTATAAGGGTTCCTTTGGTCACATCCTTACCAGTATTTGTTAAATAATCAATAACAGCAATTGGATTGAATGTCAGTGAGATTTGGTATGTGTTTCCCTGATGGCTACAGAAGCATTACTTTTCACAATTTTATCAGCCATTTGTGCTTAAGGAAGTGTTGGTCTACTCTTGTCTATATATTGATTGTACTACTTGATTGTTACTTTTTTGAATTCTTCATATATTCTAAATATCAGTTCTCTGTCATACATATGCTTAGCAAGGTTTTTCTCTGACTCTGAAGGTTTTCTGTTTACTCTGTTGATTTTTTTCCACATAGAAACTTGCTGATTTGGTAAGACCCCCAACACTGAAATTGCTAGAGTGAAATGAAAGGGGAACTGGTTTAAGACATTGCATAGACGTTTTCAAGAATAGTGTGATCTCACAACTCAGGAAATAAAAGCAAGACATGACATAAGGGACTCCCCTCCATTTTTTACTGAAAAGGAGCTGGGATCAAACTGCCAAGCCATCAGTATATCTTCTGACAGTCTTTCTTTCCTCCTTNTAAAATGAATGAACTAACCATGCACCTGATGAGGTTGGGGATCTCATTTCTTATCTGCTTCGAGAGGAACCTTCTCTGAAATCCCATTGTTATTTATTCTTCCGAGAGACTCTATGAACAAAAGTGTTTCAATTCCCCCTCTTTGAAAGCCAGCCCTCCCTCCATACAACCCTCCAGCCTCCATCCTATTCTTCATGTCCTTTTTGTAGTAGCAGTCTGTGGGAGAGTTGTTAGGCCTCTCCACTTCTTCAGCCCCCCATTCTCTCTGAAGTCATCCTTTTTATTTATTCAGCAAGTTCTTTGGTGTCGGCATGAACAGCATTGCCCTAGATATCCCGATCATTTTCTTCAAGAAATAGGCACTAATTTACTTTCAAAGGGACTCTTCTGACAGAAGTAGCTCTTATTTAGTCTTTGAGTAAAAGGACGTATGAGGAAACTTAATACAGAGTAGAGTCGAGAGGACAAAGCCAGGCATTTCGAAGGAAATGATTTTAAAGATTATTGAAAGAAGAGAAAATTCATTCTGAGGTGGAGAGGTCTAATTGTGAATGAATGTCCTTCTGTGGCCACACTGTAGGGTTAATTTTGACTGAGATTCAGACTTTGCCACTAGACCCAGCAAGGCAGGGGTCATGTGGAAAGATAAAGATCCTGGAAAATGTATGAAGTGGCAAAAGCCTCTGGCTTGAGTAATTGAAAGCCCAACTGGACAAAGCAGTATGAAATATAATTTGGCCCTCTTCTCCAGGGAATGGAGAAAATGATCTAATAGGTCTTTTCCATCTCTGCTTTTTGTGACCTCTGGCTGTTAACATCACTCTTTCTCCTTATGCCAGAATGAATTGCCTATTTACAGCTGAACTCTTGAAAGCGATTTTTTTCTCTCTAGGTAAGACAACAGCCTAGCATTGACCACATGCATTTCATTTCAACTTAATCAACGTCCAAAGAGTCATTTTTAAACAGGTGATATTATTTCCAGGAAATTCGGCCAACTTGCTTGGTACATGGGATCATTTTACGGTCAAGCCAGACTGCCTCCAAACTTCAGAAGAAATTACTAAAAGGTATGCACAATGTATTCTCAAAATGGGAAGCAAAATGAAGTGATGTGGCCTTTCAATTGCCAATAAACCTCCACAGTACAGCCATTCATTAGCACTGGAATCTGCTCAGGCTTTTTCCCCCCATGACAATAACACTGAAAAACACTGATGCAGGTTGACTGCATTTATATTCTACAGTATTGCATAAATTTCCCTTTCTTGGGCAGGCAGACGGAATGGGAGTCATTATTTAAATTTCTTACCAAGCAATAAATAAGTGCTAATGACATTCTTTGGAGAACACACACACACACACACACACACACACATACACACACACACATACACACACACACACACTTCTGTCACTAAGAATAACTGAAAGGTGGCTAATTTGTAATTTGCAAAGAGAGAGAGAGATCATTGTTTTCTGCACAGTCTTGATTAAATGAGGCAATAAATCATATGTCTAAAACATGCCAAGCATCTGCCAAGGCAAGAGCTGGCTCAGAACGTGAGGAGTACAGCATCAGCCAGCAGTAGTTTTACTGTCTGTCACTGGCTTGACAAGGAATGTCTCCTCTACTGAGAGTCCGGAAACACATTTTCTATTGTGATTCTTTTGTTTGGCCCCNTTTATCTTCATTTAAATGGCTGAATCTACTCGAGCCTCAGCAAGGATATAGCTTTCTCTGTTAATGATGTACCTCCCATGGTCCCAGGATTATTTTCATACTTGATCACTTTCACCTATGGAGGAGACTGCAAGCAGTCAATATTCTGCAAAGAGAGGGAGGAATGGGGTTGATTTTTTTCACTCTCTTAGGAAAGACAAGCCCTGGGTTGCTAGTGTTTTGCAAAAGCTTCTCTCTCAGGAGAGATTTGTTTCCTGCAATAACTTTATATCAAATCTCCAAGTTTGCATTAGACCATATTCTTGCTTTGAGTCTTAGATTACTCTTTCTACCTATTCTATTAATGTGAGAAGAAACAAATGCATACTAAAAGGCATTGCAAATCTAGCTGATGAAACTAAAAGTTAACAGGCATCCAGCTTGATACTAAAACCCAATGCCCCTTGTTGAACAACCTATGAGTAAATAAAAGTAATGAGCATGCACAAAGCAGCAGCATAGCAAATGCTGAGAAACCAAGGACTCTGCTTGCACATCCCAGGGGCTTTCAGTGTCAATAGAGATACAGTAAATATTCACATGGAAAGACAATACTTCCTAATAGGATTCTCTTATTGTAGGTGATTGGTACAGATAAATGGCAAATGAATTGAAAAAGAAGGATCCCAGANCTTGAATTAGAGGAGTTAGATTTGCATGGGTTTATCAGGGAAGGAGCTGTAGTAGAAATGAGGTAATGAGNAGGCAAAGATGCATAGTCCTCAGATGTCCCTCATTCTAAAGTCAAAATGAGAAACNGAACAACCTACTAAATGACAAGCCTGCTTGGGCAGGCTCTTAGGAAAAAACTCTAAGCTATGCTGATATGGGAACTTAAAGGAAACAACAAGAAAAACCAAACACTAAAATAAGCAGCAATTTTTCCTTTTTCCTTGGTGACTACAATTTTTTTTTAAAGTTTCTTTTTCAGACAGACTCTCAGTGTGAAGTGCAGGCTGCCCTGGAACTCATAATCTTCCTGCCTGAGCCTCAGCAGTGTGGAATGTTTAGGCATGAACTAGCATGCCTGGAAATTAAAAAAACAATTCACAATGATATTTTGAAATATGACACCCAACAACACAGACAACACATCCAACAAATGCATGGGTAAAGAATTGGATGCANGACTATACATTGAAAAGCACCCAANCCCACACTTCAGCACTCCATTTTTTCCTAACTGGAATAGCCCTTCTAGCAATCTCATTTGCTGTTTTCTTTNTCATATTCCTAGGATACTTTCAATGGGAATTTCCATTTAAGTCAAAACCAAATAACCACAAGTCTGGGATTGGTGATCTAAGGATTNCTCAATGCTTTTGGCTTTTGGATATAGCCCGAGGGGAGCTATTTGCTTTTGGGCAGTGTTTCCTGTTTGTGAAGTATTCATTCTTTCTGGTTGTTTTGAANGCGGTTCATCTGCCCTGACTGGCAGACAGCAAGTTGACTACAGAGATGCCTTTCAGGCAGGCTTTTTGTTTGTTCTAATTTCTTTAACGGTGATTGTTGTTGAATATTAGTTGAAGATGTGTTTCATTTGTTTATGCTGTGGAATTTTATTTGTTTAATGATGCAAAGATGTACTGCATTCTTTTATGTTGCGTTTGTTTAACTCTGTGAAGCTGTGTTACTTTGCCTGACTAAAACACCTGATTGGTCTAACAATGACCTGAACGACCAATAGCTAAGCAGAAGAGGGATAGGTGGGGCTGCCAGGCAGAGAGAATAAATAGGAGGAGAAATATAGAAAGAGGAGATTGAGGAACAAGAAAAGGAGGAGAAGAGGACATCAGGGGCCAGCCACCCAGCTACACAGTAAGCCACAGAATAAGAAGTAAAGAAAGGTGTATAGGTAAAAGCCCAGAGGCAAAGATAGGATAACTTAAGAAAAGTTGGCTAGAAACAAGCCAAGCTAAGGCCAATCATTTATAAGAAAGAATAAGCCTCTATGTATTTATTTGGGAGCTGGGTTTTGGCCCCGAAGAGCAAAGAGTAAAGAAAAGCAACTCCAGATGATCCTCTCTATTTTGTTCCATTATGAATTATTGACTTTTTTTTCTTCCTAGAAAACAAAATTTCAGACACTCAATTCCCCCTGTTCATTCATCTACCAAACTGTTAACTGGGCAGCAGTGGAANTGAAGTTCCTTTAACTGACTGTGACACTCTGCAAAGCAAGACCATTGATCACTTGTAATTTTAATGGATTAGAACTAATTTCTGAAGACCTGGAGTTTCCTCAACTGGAAAGGAAATAAATTATAAGAAACACCAACAAAAATCCACATACAGAAAGCATAAGCTCCAGAGAGGAAAAGTCACATCTTAATCAAGCAGATGACGGGTGATGATTAATGCTTCTGCCCTAGATAGAGCAACACATTCTTCTCTGAGAAACTACTTAAAAATGTCTTCTCTNTTCTGCTACATTCACATCAATCCAACCTTTAAATGCATCTCTTTGTACACCATCACACTCTGTCCCCTCTCCCCACCATACTCTTACTAATTCTTGTATTTCACACATTATACACTTTTATTCATGCTATTCTTAAATCTTTCTCCCTACTAGGATCAAGACTTCATGAGAGCAAGGACTGTTTCTTTTTCTTTACAGATATATCTTGAGTGTCTGGACTGGTACCTGTCTATGTAAGTAGCAAAGCCATGGAGAAGAGTATCCCTAAGTTAGCAACTTTATCTCTACATTTAAAACATTAGATTTCACCCTCTCCTGTGTTTGCTGTAACATCACCTCATATCCAGGCCAATGTCACATTCTCATTGCCTTTGCCGATCACAGATTAATTTACTATCTTAAAAATTAGGCATCATAGAAATCCAATTTCTGTACTCAAAGCAAAACTATAGTCAAATCATCCTCTCAGATAGCACTCCAGAAACCCCTTAATGCTCCATCAAGTGTTTTGCCAGCATCAAAGCTGTAATCAGATATGCCTGCAGAACCTCCAACTTCATCNGTCTTTGAAATGGTACCTTTTCCAATCTCACACAGATGATTTCCTTTTTGTATAATAGACAATCTTTGTCTTCCTTTTGTCGTCGCTTTCCTAGGCTGACTGACTCTAGTTCAAATAAGACAATGAATACTGAAAGCCCTTGAACAGATACAGTATTCTGAAGGTAGGTATTTCAAAGCTATTTCTGAGACAGCTGCTCTTTGCATATACTTTCTTGTATAACCTTAACCCCTCCCAATTATTGTAAACTTGAAATACTGCTTCTNATCATTTCTCTAACCAATTTCCAGTATTTTACTTAATCAATTGCTGCCCTTCACCAAAGGAAAAGGCTAAGAAGGTATATGTTTGAGAGTACCCTGGGGATAAGAACCTTTCTCTTCTTTCTTGGTTTGTATAGTTTTGCATCATTTCACTGACAGTGAAGGCAAGTGGTAATATGTACTTGCAGAGATATATTGATGCTAGCAATAAAGGTATGGATTTCATTTAAACTATATGTGTATAATTATACACAGACTTGGGTGTATTATAGTTCTTTTAGGTAGATAGTTAATAATACAATTTCTTAAGATTTCCTAGACATACTTCTTTTATTTTACCTCTTTCTTTCCTTTTCAACCCTACAGAAAGAATTATAGGCAACTAAAGAATGCTGAGAATGGGAAAAATAGTCCTCCCTTGGGAAGATCAGACCAATTGGTTATCAATGCTGAATGGTCAACCATGAAANTATACATATAAGTAACATTCTACTGACCGAGCAGGTTATATTTGAGAATTATGTAACATATATTTGTATACACACATACATGTAACAACAATTAATAAAAAAGAGACCATGAATTTGAAAGAGATCAAGGGGAGAATATATGGAATGATTTGGAGGAGGAAAGAAAAAGGAGAAATGATATAATTATATTATAATCTCAAAAAATACAAGAAATAATTAAAAAAGAAATGCGTGGAATTTTCAAGGACGTACTTAAGCCACATGTGCACTTGTTTTAGAGATGAGAAGGAAATAAAAGCCATAAGTCTGTCTCTTATACACATCTAGATGTGTATAAGAGACAGGACATGTATAGATTTAAAACAAAGAAAACTCTATAATACATCATCAATGCAGTGAGGTCCTGAAACTTTATTTTGCCTTCTGAACAGTTGCACTAATGCAATGAAATTTACAGCCTAAAATTAGGCTTCATTACTGACTATCCTATAAATAAAACTTTAAAAATAATATGAACATGGTTTATATTGCCTAAAAGAAGGTACTAAAATTTCTGAAGGTAGACTTAAGACAACAATTAAAAAATAACTTTCATTTTCTAAGGAAATGACAGACTTCTTCCAAAGTTCTCTACTGATTTGACTTGTTACAATTTTGCCAACTTCCAGGCTTTTAGAAGTATGTTCATAACCTAAAGCAATGCTGTTCCAAAACAACAAATAATTTGACCAAATCTTACATAAACANGAGAGGCACTAAAATAAACNTAATTNTTCAGCTAAGTGTATCTACTTCTCCAGCAGATATACTATGGATATTATCTGAGATGTGAAACAGGGCTCAGAACTGNTAAGTGAATAGATTACTGTCAAGAGAAAGTTCCAATGACACCAGTTTTTAGTGGGGCACTGAGGCCTGAAATGGGTGTAGCTGCCTATTAGGTTCTTCTCTGGGTCCTTGATGACGAAAATGTGGCTAACCCAGGAAACCAGAGTCCACAGAGAGAACCTGGTACATCTGCATGCACTGGCCTCGTAGAGAATAGGCTGGGAGCTGTATGTATCTCTCTCTCTTGTAAGAGGAAACAGAACCTGTAGGAAAGATGATAAGTTTCAAATGTCTGCATTCTTGGAAAAATTATTAGAGTCTTGTTATGAATAATTTTGATTATCAAGATGGCTTGATTGAGAATTGCCTAAGATATTTGCAAAGCACCGTNNGTATGTTTTTTGAGGGTATTTTCAGAGATGATCGACACATTGGACAGTAAGCAAGGGGAAAAGGCTCACCCANTGTGTGGGTGGCACCATCCAAATAGTTAAGGGATTCTGACAGACTAAAAATGGAAAAAGAGAGAGCCAGCAAGCATGTGGAAGCCCCACCTGGAGTCACTGTACCCATTGCTGCTGTCATCACCTGTGGATTATAGACTCCAGCATCTTCACCATAGACTCCCATCAGTGACATTTGGGGGAGCTTTCTGGCCTTCAGCTTAGGATGTCGGCTACATTCTTGCTCTCGTACTGTTCTGAGGTTCCCACCTCCTTGTAACTGAGCAGCTCCTGAGTTTTGGGGTTGTCCAGGCCATTGTAGGACTAGCCCACCTCTGACTGTTTTGATCTTTTAAATTCTTTTTATAGTTGTACATGTTACATTAGTTCTATTCTCGTAGAGAACTCTGACTTAATTCAGGTCTCTTAGGGTATATGCAGTGGCTTTAAATGGTGAATTTGCATAAAACACTTAGGTCAATGTATTNTCTAGAAAATTGGTCCTTCATTCAGACCCCAATATAAACTGAGAGCATACAATTTAATCATGGTTCTGTGACATTGTTTCTAGAAGAGACTAATTTAGAGAGTTTAACTCTTTGGATCCAAAATAGTAATAACAACAACAATAACAACAATAATAAAGTGTCCCGTTATCACTGTTAGAAAAGGGAAAAAATGATCATTTCCCCTCTAAACCTATGATTCTTCTTAACAGCAGCACTGAAGGGTGGATGTACCCTATGGTGACCTCCAGTGTCTCTCTGCTTCTGGTTTCCATGTCTGCATGCTTTNCCTCCTCACTTTATGTAGCCACAATCTGTGCTTTGCTTCTACCTAACCGAGGGGGACCGAGGNGATGGACTGGGAGTCCTGATTGATTTAGTTTGTGTTAGAACATCTTGGTGAACTAGGAGTCCTTGAAGGGTTGATGATTTTAGTAGCTATGTTGAGGAAGCTGGGTGCTGAGAAACTTTAGCCTCCCACAGTTGAGGCTGCCTGCAGCTCATGGTCAACAATGAACTGGAACATTAAGGCCTGAAGCTGAAAGATGAGTAATTCTGCCCACAACTTCAAGTTTGGAAGCAAATCATCCTCAGTTAGNCCTCTATAGGAGACTTGAGCTTGACATTGATTGTTGCCTTGGAGATCTCTATCATAGGACCTAATTAAGTCGTGCTGACACATAGCTTCTGGCCCATAGAAACCATGAAGATAATTAATGTTGCTGTTTTTAAGATGCTGAGATTGTGGTAATTTCTCATGCATCTGTGAAAAATGATGCAAGATTTTAAAATANCAGGTCAAAGAGTTANTATTTTCTAGTATCAAAGGTTTAGGAGTACTGTGATAGTTTCTTCTCCGTTCTTTCCATGTAAAGGAAAGAGTAACTATATATACAGTGTAGTCACCCCAGAGATTGGCTAATGTATGCCAAAAATATCAGCTTCAGCAGCTGCTTCCAGGGGGCCTGGTATTTTTTCTAATCCTTGTAGCTTGAAAGACAAGTGTCCAACGTTGTGCTGCATTGACTAACTAAATAGGGTGAAACAGAGCTTGCTCGTTAGGACTCAGTCAACATTTATTATTCAGGCTTTTTCTGAGGCCATCTGCTTGCAGCATGCTGATGCTCTATACATTTGCTGCAGGAATCTGACAGGTTAATCTGAGAAGAAATATTTGATCAAGGGATATTTTTGGGATATTGGGTAGTTGAGTGGACAGACAAGAAAAGTGTAAGGCAGAGAGATCGTGTAGCTTACTGACTGCTAAGGTGACTGAAAAGTGATTGGCTCAGTTGTAGCTGTTTCTGGCTATTTTCTCTGTTGCCTTCCCCTCCCTAAAAAATGTGGAGCAGTTCTTGTAGTCACATGACTCTGTTTCATTGTCTCATCTCTCTATAGTTCATCTCTTTTTCTATCAACAAATCCATTTCTATTATGGTTGATTGGGTGAATTTTAATTCCATTGCTATTGAGTTCAAAACAAAGAAGTCCTACTTAAAGAGGAGAAAAGACTAAAAGAACCCAAATATTTTGGAATAGACTGTATTGTCTTTGGAGGCATGGGAAAAACACATATGTAAAAAACATGATTCATTGTATTCTATTATCCTTCTTGTTATTCACAGTGTAGAAAATTAGGAATATTTTTTGAGTTTATAATCCTAGCCAAAATAAAATTGTGATTTAATGCAAATATAGCCATTCTAATTTTGTTGCCAGTACCTGTTTGACTGAAGATATGCCATTTGGTACCTCCTGCGTTCAGTTTCCTAACAAATAACCTGAGAACTTGAAAAGCTANGGCCGTGAAGTTGAGATGTAATTCCACTGATGGCACAATACAAAGCTCCTAGAGTATCTTAAAGACTGAAATGATGCTGTTAGATCTCTTTTCATTCAGTGTTCTGGAGTTTGTTTCTTGTGCTTAGGAACAGCAAGGATTAAATGGACTGTGGGGACTAGAGGGTAGGGTAGAGGAAGGAGTATGGGGAGGGGTAAATTACCCTACAGACCATTTGAAAAAGACATGGAGACCTACTTCAATAGGAGCGCGCGCGCGCGTGTGTGTGTGTGTGTGTGTGTGTGTGTGTGTGTGTGTGTGTGTGTATAGAGATAGTCTATAATAGGGCAATAGTGCCCATGTTAGACAGCACATGCTAACTAATTAAAAACCCTGGTGGCCCATTCTTTTGGATTTGTTGGCCAGTGAGGTTTCCTAGACTCCAAACGTCCTAGGCTGATTTCATTGCCCTTGGTTGTCCTCTAGAACTTGATGGTAAGACCCCATTGCTGAAGATACCACATATCACATACTTGCATTAAAAGAACAGTAACTATCAAGCTGATNGGGATGTGAAAGCTTCATTCCGACCAGTTAGCTTTCATAGTGCTGAAAGGTTCTACGAAAGCTACCAGAGGAGAAAAAAAATTGTCAATCATACCCAGCTATGAACCCTGTAAGGTACATTAAGGACTGGCCTGGCAAGAGATGTCCACTGGTGAAATAGTGACATGAACATTATGGGAGTAACCAGATGCTTTCTGATCTGGATCCCTGGGATGAAAATTATACCTGGTACCTTTACTGGGCTAAAAAGCAATGGCCATACAGGTCATAGGCCCTAAGGAGGAACCTACCATTACTATTCTGCTAAATGGACATAGTATTAAACTGCTTCCTAATGACTTATTGTTATACTCATAGATCAATGCCTCTTTCCTCCCTTATCTGAGAAGCTTTTATTTGTAGTAGATGGTGATTAACACAAATGGCTAAGCAGAGACTAACAGACTGTAGAATGTCCAGCCTTAAATGGAATGGATATGCACCATGATCTCCCACTGCTCAGGGATTATTGCAGAAGAAGGGATGGAAAGAGTATAAGAGGTGGATGTGGTAGATGAGTATAAAGAAAAAATTGCCTTCTGGACACAACTGTTCAGCTGCATACATGAATGCATAATGATTGGAATAGCAAAACACATGCAAGCCCAAGTCAGACCAAATCCCAGCATGGAGAGGGGAGTTGGGCACCCAGTCTCACCCCTAGACATGTAGCTACAGGACCAATGTTAGTTGCTCGGATATGGGGAGTCCATTTTCTCTGAGAGTGTAGCCCTGGATGTTGACCATTCTCTAGTGGAAGCCACACAGCTAAGAATATTTGGGCAACACAAATTGGTCTTTAATGATTAAAAAAAAATGGACCTAATTCCCCATGATCCCTGATTAAAGGAGGGTACTAGATGCCACGTTTTCGAACTCACAGGTTTAGGAAGATTATTCCAGATACTTGAATGGTGTTCCTGGGACTTTGCTGGCCAATCCTATAAAAAAACTCATTGGGATTATATTTCTCTTTTAGATTGTCAATTAGATGCTGATGTCTGATTGTGACCTCAACAAATAGAATCTGAATTTCACTCAGGTCCATTCCCACTGGAAATTACATCTGGTCCACAGGCANGGACATCTATTGCTGGGAGGGCATTGCCAATGGGATAACTACTTTAACTCGCTTCTCTTACAAAGTTGGTAGGCATTTTATCTTTATGCAAGAGTCTGTAACAAACATCTCATTACACAGTTACCCTTTGACCTGTCAAAACTTATGTCAGTCTGGATGTAGAGAAGACCATTTCTATGGCCTTATCTTTCTACATGGCTCTGGTACATAGTCCAGTCAGCTGCGCAATTATACTTTACCTTACTAAACAGGCCTTGTGTTAATTGTGATGTGGAAGAATATTCCTCATTATCTCTTAATGTTCCCCACAAGGTTGTAATCAGTGGCTGACTTCTGAACTTACACTGGCCAGTGAAACACATCTGAAGCTCTTAAGCCAAACCAACAGTCTCCTCCAGGGGAAAACTTGTGGTGGATAGTGGTTGCAAAGAAACCATCAGCCTTGTTAATGTCTTTGACAAAGCCTGCCAAGGGTTCTTTGTATAGTTTTCTTGCTTGTTCTCCTCTCCAAATTAGGGTAAAAGTGCCTCAGCTATTGCCTTAACTATGCCCTCAATAAGAATTATGGTAATAGCATCACTTTTCACACAGATGCATGTTATAGATGCTACCTAACTCATGTAACACTCTAAGGATGCATTCTGTCATCACAGGGCTGTCTTCTGTTCTGGATCTTTGCCATCTGTTAAGTTTTATCACAACCTTTCAGATCAACCCTCCTCTGAGGCTCTCTACCTGCTGAAAAAAACAGGGCACGAAGTTGGCTGGGTAGTAGAGTGGAGAAGGATCTGGGAGAGTGGTAGTGTGTGAATATGAACAAAATACATCATGTGAAACTCTCAANGAACTATTAAAAACTGAAACAAGAAAGCGCATTTTATATCTTAACCTATCTCATGGTAAGAACTCAATGAATTTATATGACAATGCATATTATTTTTCTTTCCCCGATTTCTGTCTTTTTTATTATTTGATAAGAAGATAACAAAAAGATAGGGTCTTCGAATGAAAAAACTGAGATTTTTTTCCCGCCTGACAATAGCGTGTTTGCTGTGATAGTTAACTTTGGCTATCGACTTGGTTGGGATCAACTAAGAGACACATCTCTGGGTAGGTCTTTGAGGGTCTTTCCTGGAAGAGTTAACTGCAGGAGGAAGATACCCTGCTTCCCAGAATAGCAGCAACTTTGGTGGCAATGCAGATATGACAAGGTTTGAGGACAAAGCCGTTCGCTTTTGCTTTCCCACCTTTGCTCTCGGCNGGTCAGTGCAACTACTCTATCGTTGCCACTGCTATTGCTATCATTCAATCCCAGTTTTTCTTGCCTGCACTCAGGACTAGCGGCTCTCTAGGAATCCTACATATCTTCAGTGCCAGATTTGGATACCTGATGCATCCACTGTCTACTCATGGGCTGAGTAGATACTGGGTCTGTTTTTCTAGTGTGAAGACAGCTGTTATTATTACTTCCCAGCCCATACCATGTAAGCCAATCTAATGATCGACTTTTAATGCATACCCATTCCTGGTTGCGTTCCTTTAGAGCACCCCGACTAACACAGTTGCACTTAATATTTATTTCCAAATGGGTCTGTCTCATCCCTTGCATTGTGATCCATAATTACAACAGTCAGGGAATGATTTCCATGTGGGTAATTCTAGGGACTGTATATCATGGTGAATTCTGCTGGGGTTCTGAATACACATATGCCACGGTGCATTCTCTTTATTTTCTGGGTTGTGGCAATGACAGGGTCGCTTATTGCCTTCCATTGTCCTGTTATTTATTGTCACAACAATCATAAGCACAAAGCCACTTTGTAATTATATAGCAGAAGAGCTCAGAAAAAGCATTCCATGAATACAAATCAGAATTCTCTTATAAATCCTTTCCAACANTAAGTGGCATTGGCTATTGATACATTCATCTTATTGCATTCTGAGTGGAGGATTGATTGCTGGTATCTAGACATCACTTATTTATGGAGACATCCTTTCTGTATTGTGAGTCATTTATACCATTTTAACAAACTGCCTGGTATGTTTGAATGTGCAGCAAAGGAGAGATTGTTCAATGATGTCTACTATACAACATAGAATGATTTTGTTCCGCTTCTTGTAAATGGGATGGAGAAGCAGAATACGATTTAAATACTGGGAAGAATAAGCCACATGCAGGTACCCACATGGTTAAATGGATGTTTGGGACTGAATTCTGTGTGTCTGTAGAAGAGGTAAATTAACGATGAAACAGAGTTGTATGAGGTGTGTCATAGAGAAACAGGCTCCCAAGGAAGCTTATTTTGCAGGCAGAGAGACGTGCCAATATGTAGATCATCTCTAAATATTATGGCTCTTGCCATTTCTGTGACATGTATACACTGGTGGTAATTTGTAGCAGTGTGAGACTCTAGCAGTAATATTAAACTTTAGGGGGACAGCACCAATGACATCAAAACTGGACAACTTCTTTGGTTTGTGGGAGAGAAAACGAGCTGTTCTTATCTCTGCCTCCGACTATCAGGACTGAAGGAGCCAGCCTGTTTCCACACAATGACAGTCTCCTCCAGGTTTCAGTCCAACTGTTCGAAGACTGTCCTTGCCAAATCCTGTGTGCCTTTCAACTCCCTGCTTAGATCTCAGTACTTCCTTTATACCTTGCACTCCTTCCAAACACTTATCAGCACCTCTGGCATTCTTAGCTTGTTCTGTCTGTGTCTCTCTGTCTCCATCTCTTCCTTTCTCACTCTCGTGGACACAGACTTCTAACGGTCTAATTGCTTGTCTTACTGGAATGTTAGTTTTCTGATGAACGTTCCTTGTTTTGTTGACTGATGAGTCTATCCACAGTCTCAACCACGCTGGGCGTGGTAAGTGCCCCGAAGTATTTACTTAATGAAGGAAGACTGAATGGAGGTAGAAATCCTTGGATCAAATGGCTTTAGATTTGAACAGATGATAAGTTGAGATAAAGATTTGTTGATAATGAGGATGGTAATGTCAAAATACTGACACCACTTTGGCTCACGTACCTCAGATAACCGGAAAGTGTCTGCTTCTAATGTCAGGAGAACATAAAATTTCCTAGATGCCGGGCATAAACAGTACTGCACTGGTAATGCCAACCAGTGATTGACAGTGGAGAGGCGTTGCCAAGCTAGTGTGAAGATGGAGTCCCAACATGCTTTGGGCTTCCAGGAAAATCAGGGGAGACTATGGCATTGTCTAACCTGACCTGAGACCTCTGGCCTCATTATCTTATCCCAGTGTCCCCATCTGATCAATATGAGGCTAGACAATCACTAGAGAAAAAGTACACGGCTTTCTCACTGTTGCATTACTGTAGAGACATGAAGCATGTTCTTTGTGTTTGAATAGACAAGCTCATAGCCTGAAAGGGTTAAAGCTCCCAGAAGCTCTGCAAAAAGCTACAATTACTAGCATTTACAAGCGCAATTGTGACAATGGAGAATGATTTTCTGAAAGCTAATTCAGACAATTGTCATGGTGGCCGTTTGCTGCAGTAAATAGTTTGTTGTTGCCAGAGAGATTTTTTTTTTCCTTTTTTTTTTTTTTTCCCCATCATGGAGCTAAGCCATTCAAGTTCACCTGTGAAAGGAAGGGAACTGCAGAGGACAGAGATCTTATTAAAAAGCATTCATTTCTCTGTTCTCAAACTAATGTGCCATGCCATTGCTTCCCTACATAATGAGTGAAACAGTGGTGCACAATTAGGCATAACCTTATGACAGCATGCGCTGTTAATCAAACAGTTACAATGATTGTTCTGGAAGGGAGGTTCAGGGTTATTCTGGGAATTTTTAAAATAAGGAGCACAAGCTCCTTGGTGGTGAAAAATGAAACATCGAATGTTAGACACTAGCATCTTAAAATTATTTAAAATGTTTAAATGCATGTGTGTATGTTTGTGTGAATGTGTGTGTATGTGTGTGTGTATGTGTGTGTGTATGTGT
>LZPO01035832.1:2595-16308 GCA_001675575.1 Neotoma lepida | reverse complement strand
GTGTACCCAAGGAGTGCAGAAGAGGCCAATGAATCCCTGGGGCCTGGAGTTACAGGCAGTTGAGAGTCACCCAACATGGGTGCTGGGAACTGAACTTGGGTTTTTTGGAAGGGCAGAAAATGCTCTTAACCACTGAGCAATCTCTCCAGCATCACTNTCTGTTTAAAAAAATTGAATTATTTGTATTTGTCCTTAGAGGTTTCTACTCAGACTTGCCTATAGGATGTTATTTTCTTGGGGTGAGTGTCTTCTCATTGCTAAAAGTGTTTTAATCTACTAAAAGGAAAAGATACATAAGGTAAGGAACACTATGTTTTTTTGTTGTTTATACTTAATGATTTTTTCTTACCTTCTATGCCCTCTAAGTAGATTTAAAATGCTGAAGTCAATTTTGTATGTTAATAGTATTAAAATAACAATGTAAAGGTTTTTAAAGATTTAAATGACCAGTTAATTCAGCTTGACATCAAAGCAAGTGGGAATTAGGTGGTTTAATTACTTTGCAATATTTATTAGTATGAAATGATTAAAAATGCCATTGTCCTGATACCTTTCCTTGGCTATGTACAGACTTAATTTGTTCTATCAGCTTGGATTATTTTAATTCCTATTTCCCTTACACCACTGATGCTGCTTCCACATTAGTTTCTCAACCTTTATTTTCAGTTCTCTATTTTGTTACATTTAAGAGCAGAACACTACAGTTCAACAAAATCTTGACCCTCTTCTGTGTTTCAAAGAGGTCTAGTTGGCCTGTTTGATATGGCCACAGAAGTGCCTGGCCTCCATAAATACTTCATGTGTAGGACAGATGATTTCTTCCTGCAGTACAAATGTCCTTAGGAAGACAGGTAAAGGGGTACTTGAGAACACTAAATGGATAAAATGTTTCTCTTCCATCAGTGATGAGACTGGTGGACAGTTCAGCAAATAAGCAAGAAAGGCTGGCCCACAGCCCACAACATAGGGACGTACTCCTGCTCTGCTTTATAGCCACAAGCGTGCAGAGCACCACCCATAGAACAACCCTGAAGATGACCATGGTCCTATATATGACCACCACATGAAAGGTAAGGATGACTATTAACATGTTTTTACATTAAAGCATATTTGTAAAATAACACTTTAGAAGATGGAGTTGAATATGAATAGACTTTGGCAAATTAATTCAAACTACTGAAATCCAAGTTAAACTTAATCTAAGTGAAACGTTAAAACAATATTGTATTTGGAGTACATCTCAGCATGAAAGGATAAGTTAATTTTTAAAAGAAATTTACAGGTAATAAGCTTATAATATCAATGGCCTGACATGTTGCATTTCTGGTGAATCTTAGGAACATCTGCTAGAGCAGACCAAAGTTGTTTTTTTTTTTTAAATCATATAATGGGCTATTATGATTAGGTTACAGTTTGTTCTTTGAAGGATTTATGAACTGAGAACTTGGTCTCAAGAGTAGTGGTCTTGGATATGGACTTTTAAGAGGCCTTGAGAAAGGTGTTTACATCACTGTAGGTATGCTCTTAGAAGGAACTGTGAGATACCAGCCTCTGCTTCTGTTGGGGATGTGACCACTTGCTCCTCCATGCTCTGCCATGATTTACTAGTAGCCATCTACCACCCCCACTAAAGTGAGGGCTGTCTGATTTTGGACTTTCAATGTACAAAACTGTGAGCCAAATATTTTCTGGTTTGTAAATATCCTAGGTATTTTGTTGTAGGGCTGCCATATCCACTAATTGTAGTGGTCACTTTAGCTAATTAAAGTAAGCAACATATATAGCAGACATTCTTCTTGGTACAAATGGACATTTAGAAATCTTAAATAATTTCTCTTTTGAAGTACAGAAAAGATTAGAAATAATGGTGGTCTTCAGGAAGGAAAACTAAGAGATAGGGAGACATGGGGGGATAATAAACTTACTTTTCAAACATAGAAAATAATTTATTCGTATATACTTATATATATCATAATATCTTCCATATATATTCAAGTATGTAAAGGATATGTTTAATTATATGATCCATTATAGCCTCAATATTTATTGCTACTTCCTGTCTCAGACCTGGATCTCTGTCTGTGCTTACATCTTTGGTCCCTAATAAATCCCAGCATCTAACATAGAAGAGAAATAACCATACTCCACTTTTATCCTACTCTTGCTTTTTGCCTGCTTTACTCTAACATAGGAAAACTTTTAAATACATGTTTTAACACTCGTAATATCAACACAGGTGAATACTCAAAAGTATTACCACTGACACTTATTAGTGACATATATTATATATCAAACTTCCTTCGGAAAAAGAAAAGTTTCTAAAGAAATTCACTTAAGAACTGAGGGGGGACTGTGATTAGTGTAAGTGAGAGCAGTCAAAGAAGCAATGGTATTGCCTTACTGCTACCTCTCAGTGCTAGAACTCTACTGGACATCCTTTGTGATTTCTTAACCGTGTGCTTCTGAGACTACCAGGGAGTTAAGTTCTCAAGTGCCTCCACTTTCTGTCTTTTCTGTAGGACAGATATTGTGAATTTGACAGGCATGTGTATAAAGGAAAAGAAAAACCTTTCTATAAATGTAGATATTTAAGTTTAGTTTGCATTATCTGTAGATCTCTCTCCCACATTTCTTCATTCTCCTGGAGTCCTAAAAAGGAGATAGAATTATTTTCAGATAACTCTGTGAAAACGTGGGTGTCACTATATGAACCTTAATTTTCCTGGGTTAAGATTAGCCTTCATACTGGGTTCATTGATTAAGCTATCACCAACAGGAGTACAATACAGAAGGAAGAAAAAAGAAAAACAGAACAGTCTTCCNACAGTGGAAATTGAAGAAAAGTATGTGTTTAATGAGGAAGGAGAGCAGCACTTCCCATTACTGTAGATTCAGAGAAAAGAGCGCTGTGATGGGGTACAATGGCTTTTGAAGAGCTTGCTATGCACAAGCTAAAAAAAAAGAAAACGTCATGAGCATTTTCTAGGACAGAGATGCAGGGTAATTGCCAGTTAAAAATTAGTAGTGATCGACTAAAGTGTGCCTTATTTCCAAGAAACCATCTCATTTCAAAAAAATCTCAAATCACTTGCACTATTTTTGACATGTAATCACCAAGACTCTTTCTCTCAATTGGACCTGTCTCAGCAGCCTAGGGCCACTTTCTCAGAATTGCTGGCATGCTATTCACCTCTCCCAATAGGCCTGAGTCAGNAACTTACATAAAAGATTTCATATGGGTAGGTTTTAAAAAAGAGTTCAAATAAATGCAGAATTTTCAGGGCATGAGAAAAATTTGTCAGACTTTTAGTTTTACAGGAAAGAAATTCTTTAGAGTTTATAATCTTGAATTCCTCTCTTCCCTGAGCTTCATTTGGTGAGAAGATTGTGATTTCAGTAATGAAATCCAGTTTAAAAAGACAACTGTATTTGCATTTATAGTCACCAAATTGAAAGACTGGAAAATATGATCATTAAATTCTACTTGTGATAACATTAAATACTTGTGAATAAACTTAGTGAACATGTGCATTTACTGGAAACATGAANTATTGTTCAGGAAAACTAGAGGACTAATAGTACTGAAGAGGAATACTATGTTCATGGATTGGAAGGTTTGGTATTATTAAGAATTAATTATCCCTCTAGTCTACAGAGAGCTATAAAAAGAATATATTATAATGTGAGATGTGTATGAATCTGTTATTATTTTTGTGACAATTTACTTTAGGTTTTGGTGGCTTCAAGAATTCTTTGGCTTGTGGCGATGTCATGACAATTGTTCCTCTCATTGTCACATGGCTTCATTCTCTTCCTTAAATTTACTGTTGTCCCCTCTCTTATAAGGATCCTTGTTCCTATATTTAGGGTCATTTAGGTCATCTATGAGAATCTTTCCATTCAAGATCTATAATTTAATCTTATCTGTGAAGAAGTTAGTATAAATAACATTCTCAGGCTTCAGGAATTTATACCTCTTTGAAAACTTATGATCCATAAATGCCAATTAGTTAGATCCTTTCCAAAACACTTAATTATTGTTAGCTGTGAAGGGCTATCTTCTTGCTTATATTTCAAGCAACCTAATACTTTGCCTATCAGGACATGGATGATTAAACTCACCATACTTAAGATTCACTTAGAGTCCTAAACTCAGCCTATAGAAATTGATATANCAGATATAGGAAGGACTTAGGAACCTATCTTAATTAATTAGTGTGTATATATTTTTAAGCAAATATCCCCAGATTGTTTGATGAAGATTGATCAAGAGCCATTCCTTGATGGACATGGCTACAGAAAAACGTTGATTCTCCAGAGAGAATGATGATTTAGGTATTTGGTTAAAGAGAAAAAAAATCACAATTTGTAAATCATCACAGAATAAATATTTCATGGTAGTCAAAGTCAAGCCTTATGTACAAAATGAAGACTACAATAATAAAATTGTACTCCATGTCAGACTCATGCTAACTGGGTATATGGTAGCTCTTTTTGCCACAATAACAGAAACACAAATGGGTAACTCTTAGTTTAGGGATTTTTTTTCTGTCTTACTAGAGTAACATTTTTAAACTACATTTATTCTGTGACATTGTGAGATATACTTTACATATACAAAATCAAATTTATTTAAAAAATAATATCAAAGAAATAAAATGGGACAATTGAAAGTGTCCCAGTTAGACTAAAGGACTAGAGTGTTAATTTTGTTCCTGAAGGACCCATGTGGCAGACCTTGTGTTATGCCNCAAGCAGCAGTTAATCATTTAAAGAGAGAAATAGTCAACCTGATATCATTAAGATATTCTGAAATTCTTGGAACCCCTCAGAATCTCTGGCCCCATTGGCCTTTATAATGGCCATTCACTTTAGTTTTAAGTTAATAAACTTCTCAATTGGAAAACNGATACTATTTGTTTTTAGTAGATTACCTTAGGGTAGTTTTCCACTAGGGTAAATGGAATTCATTTCAGGTGATAATATCAGTTTTGAAGGAATTTAGTATGTTTATAAATAAATTGTGCATGTTTATTCAATTCAGATAACCTTTCAGAACTTTTAAATTTNCTTTTTTCTCATTTTAAAAGTTAATTCTTTGAGAATTTCCTACAAAGACAGACATTGGTCAACTGTTCTACATTCTCAAGCATCCACTATAGTTTCAAGATACTATATTTTCTAATTGGGAAGGCAAAAGATTACAAGGCTAGGATAAAGCTAAATGGAAGAGAAGATGGTCACAGCTTGGTCAGTTGAAAAGCTACTTGCATTTTTGTGAAGGTTTGAATACTGTAATCGTGGCTTTCATTGCCACAAAGCAGACATCTCTCTCTCTCTCTCTCTCTCTCTCTCTCTCTCTCTCTCTCTCTCTCTCTCTCTCTCTCTCAATGTTTCTCTCCCTCTCTTTTAGACAGAGTTTCTCTGTATAGTCCTGGCTGTCCTGGAATTTGCTTTGTAGACCAGGCTGGTCTGGAACTCACAGAGATCCACCTGCCTCTGCCTCTTGAGTGTTGGGATTAAATGCGTGTGCCACCACAGCCAGCTGGACATTTTCCTTCTTTTTTCACATCAAACTGAGGAAATGGCTGGCCTCCGTGATTCATTTTCATTCATCCTTCTATCAGATGATATTAAATGTCTGGTAAATGTCAGGTTCATTGCATTTTAATTCCAGCAGACAAACTTTTATGATTTGGGTTGTTTCTAATCTGACACACTGAATATGTTGAAAGACAGCCTAACTTAATTCTTTGGGTCCGTAGTTTGATAATAGCTTTAGTCCTTACTCTGGGTTCTTTTCTCTGATTTANTAACTGGTTTTGAAGAGCATAGATACAGGCTGTGCTAGAAAAGGTCTGAGTTCTCCTAGCCTCATCAGTATGTAAATCATTCAATAGACCACAAAAGTCCCACCAGCAAAATAGGCAGAATGACATCCACACCATTGCATATGGATGAAGCCATGGTTGATAAATCCCCTCTCCACAAGCACTCTCTTGCTGCATTATTTATAGACTTCAAAAAAGCAAGTTGACTCCTACAGTAATTTGTTGGCACTGTTCTCTTCCTAGTGGGAGTCTGTGGCTGTAACCTGATCCATCCACGGAAAGCACTTATCCTTTCCCTGATAACAAAACCGTTACTCCAAACTAGCAAAATCTGCCTTAATATTTTTGTGCCTTTATAATCTTAGAAGTTGAAAGATCAACTTACCTTTCTCCTTTGGCTTTCTTTATGCATCTAGGAAGGTAGTTTATATACCTGTCCATGATAATTTTTAATTAGAGCTTGAGATTTTTAAGGGATATTGTATTATCTAAACATTTGAATAAATATTCTCAGTGGCNTTTAGTTCAAATTCTTCTTCCCTCAAGTCTTCTTTCCCCTCTCAAGGTTTATAACTATTGAAAATGTCCACAGAGACAGCAAAAGTGGTTATGCAAAATATAATGTAAAGCAGTGACTTTTTTCCCCCTTAGAAAGCCAGGAAATGAAAAACGGCTTTCTGTAATATTGACATGAAATGCATAAAACGTTTCAAATAAGGAAAATGCAGTTTTTAGGATAGAAGTTGTTACTGGAGGCTTTTTTTTTTTGAGTAAAAGCCTGGCCTCTGGTAGCCCCAATAAGCAATGCTTAGCCACTGGTTCCCATATACCAATCTAAGAAATGAATAATGATAAAAAGGAGTTATAGAATGTGGCCTCAGTGGGAAGAGGTTCAAAGAAAGATATCTAACAACCTCAAAGTCTGTCTTTTGTGGTACTTACAGACTTTAGGTTTAAACAGAGGACAGAGGGATGAACAGTTAAGTAGTTCTGGTCTGGGTATAGCCATGTTCACCACTGACCCATCATCACCATTCCTCTCAATTGTCCTGCAACATGGTCTCATGAATTTGTAAGTTGTTATTGTTAATCCTTTCGGATGTAGCTTCACTCTCCTGGGTCATCGTCCTCACCTGGGCATGTGTGGGATGAACTGTCTGGTGTAGTTCTGCTATTCCTGGATTCCAAGGTAACTGCAGCTTTAGGACAATGACTTATCTCTGTACCTTCAGCCGCAAGCAGTGTAAAATGAAGGCAGGAGGCCTGAATTTCATCTGCTTTTGTATATCTGTAGATCCCAGTGAGAAGTCAACGGTCATTAGCAAAAGCTGTTTTGAAGTGCCTAGTGCACAAGGATTGTCTATGAAAACACTCAACTTTCACTGGTGGTCTTAGATCTGAACATTCTTTTAGAACAACTGGATGTATTAAGTAAGCTCAGAGACAGAAAACAATGCTCAAGCTAAAAGCATTTAGTAAGCCTTGCAGAGAACAGAGGCATGGGGAGTAGGGGAAAGGGAGAATTGGAAGAGAAGTTACCTTCTTTTGATTTTCAAGAGTCTCTATCGTTCCATCAGCCAGCAAGGTTTTAAAAAGCCCCCACCCGTGTTTCTTTCCTATCATCTCTTCTTTACATCATGGGCTGTGCTTGAAGGTTACTTGTGGACAGTCCAACTTTAGGTTTGTCTCCCTGAATGTCAATTTTCTTTCCCCCTTTTCTGCTGCCTTTACTCAAACACAATTCTAAAATGTCTTCCTGAAATGTGATACCCCTCTTCTTTCCCACATAGCTATTTTCCTTTATTTTTCCTTTTAGCGAGCATGTTTAGTGGGAGAGTTTGAGTTTGGTCCCGAGATAACTTTGTGCTCTTGTCTTGATGTACTTGCATGACTGTGAACGCCTGGGTAGAGACAGCCTCCATTCCCAGCTGAGTTGGGTGGGAGAAGAAAGAGCCAGTGGATGGGTACAGCTCTTCAGTCAGTGGATAAATATTAATGTAAAGCTGAAAACCTGCAACTTACTGTCAAGCTTCACTGAAAATACGCTTGTGCTACTGACACTTCATGTGATTAGATTTCGTTATCCTGAGCTAATTTTTGGACAACCAATAATCAGATAACTTCTTTATTATATGAGAATCATTCAGTAAGTGATCAGCACACTTTCCTCACTTCAGATTAGGAGGGGGCTCCATGGGAGCTATTTGCTAAACAAGGCCTCAGAGAGTTTATGTGACGTTTTGGATTCATATAACATTTTTCTTCCAAGAATTCTCATCCATTCAGAGTGCTGAAGGTAATGTAAAGCCAGAATTACATTTTTATTTCCAATATGGCACAGTTTTAAAGGTCAAGTCACAGATATTTATTCTATTCATTCTGTATTTTGGGAACATGAAATTTCTCTAATTCACTATACTTGATCTTTCTGCATTCTCTAAATAATGTAAGTGTATTTCTCTCTCTGTATTGCTGGCTTATTTTCTCCTTAATTGCACATATTCCAGAATTGGAGTTGACCACTCTGTGATATGCCATTGAAAAACTTGGATGTTATTTCCACAAATAAGTACTCGAGGGAACCACAAGAATAATTCCTTCCTGGGTTGCTGTTATGTTACTGTTCCAGAGATTGCTAACTTGTTCCCCAAGGATCATCTTTCCCTTGAATATATATTCTTTGGTAAATGAAAGCTGAAAACTGCCTTCACTGAACCCTTTCTAAATTTCCTAATAATTCTTCTTCAGAAAGTAAGCTTATTTCAAGATAACGATGAAGGTCTTGTTGAGTTAACCTTCAGGAGTTTATTTAATACAACAGACCATGAAGCTTACTTTTAAATATATTATGAAGGGGATATGTATAACTTGAAAAGTGAAAAGATAAAAAGCAAAAGGCTCTGGCTGAGGTCAGGATACTCTAGCTGAGGGAATATGGGTAGGGATAAATAACACTAAAGATCATTAAAAAAGGACATATAGGAACATACCACTGGGGGTTTTATATATGCATACATATATATACATATATAAGCTTTATATATACATACATATAGATGAATATATAAACACACACATACACACATACACACACACTCTTAGAGTGTTAAAGTGGAGTTACCCTATAAAAGTGCAACAATATTCTTACTAGACAATAGAGGCTAGTAAAAATGTCAGAACCAGGAGTAGGTCATTTCTTTTGGAGTTTTTGGCTAGTTAGGTCCCGGAAATTATGGGCTGTTGTCATTGCTCTTGGTTACCCTCTATAATTTGATGGTAACAGCTTATTGCTGAAGACACCACATATTAGAATCATAGAATATGGAGGAATCTAGTTCTTCCTGACCCAGAAGCTTCAGCCCTACTAGATGGGTTTCATAGGGCTGAAAGGTATGATGCAGTATGATCAGAGATGAAAGTAGCAATCTGTTTTATCCAGATGTGAAGCCTGTGAGATACAGCAATGACTGGCCCAGCAAGAGATGTCCACAGGTTCAATAGTGGCATGAACACCATGAGAATAACCAAACATTTCCTGATTGCTTCAGCAGATGAAACTCATATCTAGCATTGGGCTAAGAACCTATGATTAAGCAGGTTGGCTCTACTTTAGTTTGCTAAATGGGAATAGTATAAAACTGAATCCCAATAGATCAATGGATCTCCTAATCTTCATCTGAGAAGCTTTTATTTGAAGTAGATGGTTTTTAATGTAGTGACCCACAACTGGCCACTATGCAGAAAATAAGAGACTCCAGAATGCTTAGTCCTAAATGGAACATATGTATCACACCCTTTTCCCCAGGCTCAGAGGTCATTGCAGAAAAGGGAGCAGAAAGAGTGTAAGAGCCAGTGTAATGGAAAATTATGGAAACAGTGTCTTCTGGACATGCTGCATACATGAACTCACAGTGGTTGTGACAGCATTCACAATACTTGCAAAAGCCCAAGCCAAACTAAATCCCAGCATGGAGATGGGAATTGGGCATACAATCCCACCCCTTGCCATGGAGCTATTGGAAAATGTTAGCTGCTGGAAGAGGGAGAAGAGACAATTTTCTCTGAGAGAGTACCACTGATAAGTCATCCACTTATCAGTGGAAGAGCACAAAATCAAGAATATTCAGGCAGCACAAGTTGCTTTAAAGGTTTGTTTTGTTTAGGTTTCTAGTACTGTGGTAAGACACGATTGTCAAAATCAACTTGGGAAGAAAAGGGAATAGTTCATCTTATAACAATCAGGTCACAGTCCATCAGTGATGGCAGTCAGAGCAGGAGCTCACTGCAGGAACTTGAAGACAGGAACTGAAACCGAGGCCATAGAGAGACTCTGCTTACTGGCTTGCTCATCCTGGCTTGCTCAGTTTCCTTTCTTATACCAATAGGCTGAGTCTTTTTATTATTATTATTTTCACACACACACACACACACACACACACACTTTTTTTATTATTATTTTCACACACACACAGAGAGAGATACGCATACACTGACTCAAGAACTAAATATCCATTTTAATGATTATTCTTCAAAAGGATCATTTTAAGAGTAACTTATTACATAGTTTAAGGTTGTATAAATTTATTTCAACATTTTTATGTTTAGTTATAAAACATGGTTTTTGTAATCTAAAATAACTATACAGAGAATATTTCAATATACTAGTGTTTCAGTTAATTATTTCCTTAAATACATTTTTAGGATGAAAATTATCAGACAAAGACAAAAACAAGCACACAAACAAATGCAGAAACTTGATGAGTATTTTTAAATGTGTTTTCTGAAATGTTTACTACTGGACTTTCTCACATTGCCCAGTAAGTTATCTTCTTTTAAGTTATTTGGAAATCAATAGTATCTCTCTTGAAAGTACTTTCCTTGGCTCATTAATCATATCAAATGCTCTTAATTTGTTTATTAGTCATTTTTACTTCTTTGTGAAATTTCTGTGAATATACTTTACTGTTGTGGAATATTTAACTATGTAAAGATGTGTTACATTTGTTTTGCTGTGGAATATTACTTTAACTGTGTAGGGTGTGTTACAGTTGTTTATGCTACATTTGTTTAATGATATAAGGATGTGTTACATTAGTTTGTGCCGCATTTGCTTAATTATGTAAAGATGTGTTGCATTTGTGTCACCTTGCCTGCCTAAGGCAGCTGATTGGTCCAATCAAAAGCTGACGCATCAATAGCTAGGCAGGAGAGGAATGAGCAGGGCTGGCAGGCAGAGAGAACAAGAGAAGGGAGAGGGAGAAGAGAATGAGGGAGAAAGAGAGGGAGACATCTGGGGCCATCCAGCCAGGCAGCAGTCAGTCAGCCAGACACAGAAGAAGCAGGAAAAGTAGGACATATAGAAAGAAAAGGTAAAAAGCCCTGAGGCAAAATGTGGATGAAGAGAAACAGGTTAAGTTATAAGAGCTAGCAAGAAATGAGCATAAGATAAAGCTGGACATTCATAACTAATATTAAGTTTCTGTGTCATGACTTGGGAGCTGGTTGCTGGCCCCAAAGAGAAAGCCTGGTACAGTTTACAGTTTTCAAATGCTAAAATACAAATTACAACTCTTACAGTCTCACACATACCTTTTCTTTTTTCTTAAGAAAACCTAAGCTGCTTGGTGAAGTCTGCCGTTTCTCTAATTTGAACACTACACGTCTGTTTCCATTAAAGACATTTGTCAATATGGATCTCATCACTAAGCCAGCAGCATGGCTGCCACCTCTCCACTCCAGGCATGTGGATAACTAACGGAAGGTTTTTGAAAGATACTTACAAGGCAATTATGTGTGTATGTGCTCTAATATAACTGAAGAAATTTTAATGGAAAAATGTGAAATGAATTAAAATTTGGTAATTTTCAAGTGTTTTCTCCATTCCAGTCTTTCTCATAGACTTAAGGCTCTAAATATCTAGAAGATACAAGATTAAATGGCCAAAGGTTTCTTTTGATCATTTGTCAGGAAATGAGTACAAAACATGGAAATTTCAATGTATATAAAATATAAAGCTGAATATGTCTGATTCTATTTTACATTTGCCTCAGTTATTCACACATACAAAAATTTCAGGCCATTGCTTCTGCTTCTCTGGTTTTGTGCTTTTAAAATTCATGACATGAGCACATCTTTACTCTCTTTGTAGACACTCAACTGTCACCACTTGTTTCTTCCTCTCTGCATCCTTCCTGTCCTCCAGGATGTATAGGCTAGGGCACTCTCTGCTTAGTGAGTCATCACTGACTAATGGGTCACTCAAAGTGACCATGAGGGAAATTCATTGTTCAGCAGAACTTCAGTTTTACCTTGTTTTCACTTAAGCAAAAGCAAATATAAATTATAAAAGTCTTCAAATGTCTTAATGTACATTTATTTTGCAGGGAAAACTTGTCATTTTGATCTTTGTGCTGTGTAAATACTTGAAATAAAACCAATGGATATTGCTCTCATCAAGTTCTTGGTGGATAACCTTTTCATTCAACCTGGTTTCTCTTCTGCATGGAGAGCAAACTGTGGGTTACCAATAGTGTGTAGCAGAGTGCAGCAGCATTTCCGCAACTCTTTAGCTATGATTCATCTCACCAGATAATGTCAGAATACCACACTGAAGAGAATTTTATAATTTGAATCATCCCCAAAAGAGGTAATAATGGACAGCAGGACACATGAAACCGGAAAAGGTAAATATGTAGGCTGAAACCCTCTAGCGTCAATCACATGTATCTTCCCCTGTTGACATTAACATTTTTTTTTTCAACGTGGTCCTTTTTTTTCTTTGGTTTGATTATGGATTCCTGGTCTCCCTCCCCTAGGAATTATTGAACAGTTTTTTGAAAGACAAAAACAAAGGAAAATGGCACCAAGCCAGTCCATTAGTGGAAGAACATTTTACGTTGCTTAGCTAAGCCCCTCAAAGACTGGNTATTTGAATCTATCAGTTCCCTGGATTTTCCTGTTGTATTTCTGCAGCTGCTGAGCATAGCCAATATGTAGATGTGCATAAGCTTTTCTAGGCTATTAAAATATAGATTTCCAAACTGGGGAAATGTCCTTCAGCACGGTGATTGGGTTTAAAATATATATAAATTACAACTGCAGAGATTTAAAATCAGAAAACGAGAGAAATAGATCCATGAATATTTATATTTCTATAGTTTATAGTCTCTGGCACCATGGACTTGCAGTACCGCCATTTCATTGTATTTTATGTAAGTTACTTTGACTACATAGAAGATCCCAAGGTGCTTTCCGAGAAATAGGAAGATTGGAAACACACATGCACACACACAGGAAGATTGAAAATACACCTACATACACTTTATATATAATAATTTATAAATACATAAAATATGAAACATTTTTATATATAGTAATTATTTGATAAAAGGAATATTTTCTCTATTATCTTACCACAAATACTGTATACTATATAATGTTCTGAATTCTTGTTTTGGAGTTTGCATAGAACAATAATCATGTTTGATTACAAATTGGTCCCTAAAGGTATTTTATAATAAATGTCACCTTACTGGAGTGAAAAGAAAATATAGCATAGCACTACAGTCCTACCACAAAGCTTTCTTTGATTCAGGAGAGAGCTTTGTAGAGCAACTGATCAATTTCGCTAAAGGTCTACACACANATTAGCTGACTTTTGTTGCCTTGTTCTTCTTTTCTGAAAGGCAGGTGCTTATGAGACAGACAAAGGTGATGAGATCATTCTAGAATGGAGCCTAGTCTAGCTTCCCTAGTCACGTCTAACTCATTCTTCCAATAGACTTTGGTTTGCTCAAGCTTGGTCACTTCCATCACAACCAACCAGGCCCAACCACAGGTCCCTTCTCCTATTTATTCTTGGTCTACATCTTCATTGCACCTC
>LZPO01035830.1:0-10562 GCA_001675575.1 Neotoma lepida | reverse complement strand
ATGACCTTCAGATTATTAACCTAATTAACAACAGATGTTCAGTGTTGTGGTAAATATGAAGAGAACTACACACAAATTTCCCACATGATCATATGCACAAATAATAAAATACTTGCAAACAGATTCCAATAAGACATCAAAAAGGGGCTGGAGAGATGGCTCAGAGGTTACGAGCACTGACTGTTCTTCCACAGGTCCTGAGTTCAATTCCCACTAATCACATGGTGGCTCACAACCATCTGTAATGAGATCTGGTGCCCTCTTCTGTATACATAATAAATAAATAAATCTTTAAAAAAAGACATCAAAAAGATCATCCAAACTGATTGAGAAGGCTTCATCGCAAAGAAGTAATGATGATACAACATACAAAAATCAGTAAATGTAATCCAATGTAAAAAACAAAACTGAAAAATCCCCACAGTATCATCCCATTAGATCCTGAAAAAGCCTTTGACAAATCAAATATCATAAAAGTCTTGGAGAAATTAGGGGTACAAGGTACATACATAAATAAGGAAACCTACACCAAGTCTATAGTTGACAACCAATTAAATGTAAAGCACCTCAAAATGATTCCACTAACATCTGGAACAAGACAAACCTGTGAACTCTCTCTAGGTCTACCCAGTCTAGTAGTACTTGAAGTTCTAGATAGACCAATAAAATAACTGAAAGACATCAATAGAATATAATTTGGAAAGGAAGAAGTCAATGGATTGTTAGGTAGATTAATATAGAATACATAAGTAACCCTAAAACTCTGAAAAGAGAACCAGAGCTGATAAACACTTTCAGTGAAGTGGCTCAATTCTAGAGGAATTCAAAAACATCAGTAGCCCTCCTATATAAAATGACAAACCAACTGAGAAATAAGGGAAACACACTTCACAGTATCCTCAAATAATATAAAATATGTTTGACTAACTCTAGCAAAGCAAGTGAAATATTTGTGTGTAAAAAACTTCAAATATTTGAAGACATTGAAGAGGATATGAGGAGATGGAAAGATCTCCCATGCTCATGGATTAGTAAGATTAACACAGTAAAAAGTACACCCTACCAAATGCAATCTAAAGATTCCGTACAATCCCCATCAAAATTCCAACACATTTGTTTGAAGACCCTGAAAGGCAGTTTGCAGCTTCATATGAGTAACAAAAAACAGGATAGCTAAGCAAACCTGAACAATAAAGGAACAGCTTGGAATTGGAAGTAAAACAGATATGTTGAACAATGGAATGAAATTAAAGACATAAACGTGTATCTAAATACACTGTGAACATGTGATTTCTGATAAGGAAGTTGAGAAATGCAAAATGGAAAAAAAGACTACCTTCAATAAATGATGCCTGTCAATCTGAATTTCAGGATATAGAAGAGTTCCAATAGATTTATGTTCATCACCCTGCACAAAACTCAGGTCCAAATAGGTCAAAGACCACAACATAAAAACAGATACACTGAAACTGATACAAGACAAAGTGGGGAAAACCCTTGAACGCACTGGCACAGGAGACAACTTTCTGAACAGAACATCAGGAGTGCAGGCACTAAGGTCAAAAAAAATTAATGGGACCTCATGAAACTGTAAACCTTCTGTAAGGCAAACAACAGAGTCAATTAAAGAGAGCTTAAAGAATGGAGAAAGATTGTTAACAATTCCACATCCAATAGAGGTCAAATTTCCAAAATGTACAAAGAAATCAAAAAACAAGATGTTGAATGCTATGGAATAATCCTTCTCTACACTCTGAATAAGTGTAAATTGCTTAAATACAAACTGACTGGCCTATAGCTGGGCAGGGAGAGGTTGGGAGGGACAGTCAGACTAGGGGAATTCTGGAAAAAAGAAGTTCAAAGACAAAGGAGTCATCAGCCAGACAGAGAAGAATTTAGACATGCCAGAAAGTTAAATGCCATGAGCCTCTTGGATGCACATGGATGAATAGAAATGAGTTAATTTATTTTGTAAGAGCTAGTTAGTAATAAGATAATCCTGAGGTATTGGCTGAGCATTTGTAATTAATATAAGCCTCGCTGTATATATTTGGGAGCTGCAGGGAGGAAAGATAATCTGCCTACAGTTGAAGTCTAAATATTTCCAATAAAAAGTGGGGTATGGATCTAAGCAGAGAATTCTCAACAGAGGAATCTCGAATACCTGAGAAACACTTAAAGAAATGTTTAACATCCTTAGCCACTAGAGAAATCCCAATTGAAATTACTTTTAGATTCCATCTTACACCTGTCAGAATGGCTAATATAAAAAAGTCAAGTGACAACTCATGCAGGTGAGGAAGAGGAGCAAGGGTAAGATACCTCCACTGTTTGTAGGAGTGCAAACTAATACAGGCACCATGGAAATCAATATCACGTTCCCTCAGAAAACTGGGCATCTATCTACCTCAAGAACAAGCTATACCATATTGGGCATGTACCCAAACGATGTTCCATCCTTCCATAGGGACTCTGCCTCAATTCGTTCATTGAGGCTTTATTCATAATAGCCAGAAACTAGAAAAGAGCCAAGATGTCCCTGAACTGAAGAATGTATAAAGAAAATGTGGCCAGGTGGTGGGGGCACACGCCTTTAATCCCGGCACTCGGGAGGCACAGGCAGGCGGATCTCTGTGAGTTCAAGGCCAGCCTGGGCTACCGAGTGAGTTCCAGGAAAGGCACCAAAGCTACACAGAGAAACCCTGAATCAAAAAAAAATGAAAAAAGAAAAAAGAAAATGTGGTACATTTACATAACATAATATTATTCAACTGTTAAAGCAATGACATCATGAAAAAATTGATACCTCAGTTCTCAATGCTAATATCAACTACTGTCAAAGCAGGAAAGTGAAACTCCTTCTTGCCCCTCCCTTTCTGTGCTGTGAGTACACCTGGCTTTACTATTCATCAGTGGACTCAATCCTTACACAGATCCCTCTTCATTTCAAGTTCCAATAAATGTCATACAGATTGGAGTACATTCATTCACTCTTTTACACTTTGTTCTCACATACCAGTCTAGGCCTGGCCTGAAGCAGTTGCAAAACTGTCTTTTCAGGACTAGGCAGAAGAGTCAGGATTAAATTTTTAAAGCAAGTCTCAATTATGTAGTGTGAGACAAGCCTGAGCTACAAGAGATATTAATTTGAACAGTGGTTCTTAAGCTTTCTGATACTGTGACCCTTTAATACAGTTCTTCACATTATAGTGACCCCCCAAATATAAAATTCTTTCAACTACTACTTCATAACTATAATTTTGCTACTGTTATGAATATAATATAAATACCTGTGTTTTCTGATGGTCTTAGGCAACCCTTATGATAGGGATTTTTGACACCCTGCAAAGGGAATCATGATTCCCAGAGGGAAGACTACTATCTTAAGCTAATATTAATTAGTTAATATTAATTTGCACTTAATAAAAAATGGAATGAAATTGTTTGTGACTTAAAAAACATTGGAAAATATAAACAGATATTAGAGCAGTAATTCATTTAAATGAAATGAAGTTTAAAAATGATACCAATAATTAACTTTTAAATGATAAAAATAATTGAAGGAATAATAGGCTATACTCATTGAAAAATAGTCATCACTTTCCTATTAGAGAGAATGCCTTCAATAATACTTGGTAAGGGCTGGGCGGTGGTGGCACACGCCTTTAATCCCAGCACTAGGGAGGCAGAGGCCAGCCTGGGCTACCAATGAGTTTCAGGAAAGGCACCAAAGCTACACAGAGAAAACCTGTCTCAAAAAGACCAAAAGAAAAAAAAAGACTTGGTATGATTTTGTCCCATGTAAATTGTTAGCTATTGAGTGTTGTAAGCTGACACAGATTTACAGCCAATAGCCTGTGCCTCAAAACTCTAAGCTGGCCTCACTGTGTCAACCAGGATTGCACATACCTGCATGGGTGTGTTCACTAATTGGAAACTAAATACTTAGTAGTTCAAGCTATCCCCCCAAAACTGTACAGCCACCAATTCTGTCTGTCTTCATTCACATGGAATGAATTAATACATGCTGGGAAATTATAGCGAAAGTCACTAGCCATGCCCCATCAGTCCTTCTTTGTAATGGAGCCCCCTGCAGCTAACTGCTTTCAACTTCAGTCATGATCTAGCTATTTTCTTCTGTTCCCGCTGCCGAACAAACAGGACCCTGTTCATCCTATTCCGGTCTGAAGAGGAGGAACCATGCTCCACACACAAATCTTTTCCGTGTTCAGCAATGGACAGTCCACTATGTGACTAAAACTTGTAATTTTATGAACTTTGTGGTGATGCAGAAGGGTAAACCAAGATTTCTGGTAATTAGTCAGGATGATAGCAAGAGCAATGCCCTGGGGGGTACAGACAGGGTTCAAGTCCATCTCCATCAACATAGAAAACCTTGACTTGAAACTGCTTTTCAAAAAGATTGGAGACGCCCTGTTCTAAAATTAACAAAGCTTTGCAGCTTTGAACCAGGACTTAATGTTAGCTGTGACCTTGTAATAGTCACTCGAGCACCACTTAGAGGCCATTTTTTAATGGAGTGATGGGTTTTTCTGTGGTTATAAATCAAGGTTGTTGCCTTTCTTACAGGAATGTAGCTGGTTAATCTTGGGGAAAAAAACATTTACATTTTATCATACTAATCTCTAACTGGCATGGTTAGCGTACTACTTATCTTTGGGGTATTTGTGATGCAGCCCTCCCTTACCTAAATTCTACTTTGTGAATTTATGTCTTCTAAGAACTGGTAAGCCTTCATACCATCAATTTTATTACTATCAATTCTACTATTCTCCATCACAGTTTAGCAGAAGAGTGCTACTTTACACAGAAGATACTCTTTACGAGCTCCACAAAATTAACTTGAGATGGATCCTAATGCTAAATGTGAAAAGTTCAAACTGCAGTACTTCTGGAAGATACAGAAGATAAGGGACCAGGGCAAATCTGTGTTCCAGAGCGACAACATAAGCACTAAGGGTGCCTGCATTTCACAGTGAAGTCAACTGCAAGGTTATTTCAAAGCACAGTCCCACACTCAATGCTCTGCACTGATGCAGTCAGCGGATTGAAGTTCGACAGAGGCTGCCAGTCGGTCCTGGAATTGCAAAGACAACCCAGGACCATGAAAGACCACACTGGAGCATGCAGGACGAGCAGAACCATGCTGGACCATGAAGGACCATGCAAGAACCTGCAGAACTCTATATCCGGCCACTGGCTCCCACCCAACCAGGGGAGGACCCACCACACTGGCTCCCATGACTGAAATGACCACTCCTCTCAGTCTGGACACAGCAGCCCCTTGCTCACCATGTCGTGGTTTTCCAGCTTGCCCACGCTCTCTGCACAACTTCCTGCAGCAGCACTCACAGCAGCGCACGCGGAATCACTGGCGTCAGCTTCTCTTCAAAACCAAGCCTGGAGCTCGTGACCGGCAAGACCCTGCACCACTTCTGACTGGCAGGTAGCCTGGAGGGCCTGATTGGCTAGTTGGGCCTGAGTGACAAGAGCACCTCCCATAGGGTTACACAGTGCTTAAAGATACAGCACAATGGTTCCTGACCCTAGACAAAGACATTTTCTGAACCAGCGGAAATTTGCATTTTAATAGCACCTGGCCCTGGCTCTGATAGCACATCCTGTTCTCTTCCTGCTCTCCATAGGCATTTCCCCTTAATCCTCCTACACACAATGGGGCTAGCTAGCTTGTACAGCCCCTTATACTACCTCGAGTGGAGTGATACCCTTTCCACAGATAGAGGGGTACCCAGAATATTAACAATTAAAGAGAGATTTAGGCACACAAAAGGAGATTTTTTTTAGCTAGTTTTATGCTGAGCTCAGGTGAAATGAACTTACTTTTTACCTGATTGTCACAGGGACTTCAGACAATCAGGAAAGAGAAGCAGAAAGGAGATCACAAACAGATCTCCATTGCTTTAAGAGTTTTATCCCTGAAATTCAAAGCAAACTCTTGGCAAATTAAATAATAATAAAGTGTAGTCTACTGAATAGTTGAATACTTAAAGAATAATGGAACTAAGAAGATTGCAGTTATGAGCAGCATTGTTAGCCAGGTCATCATTCTCAGTGGGCAAGTGAAAAAAAAAAACACAAGTGCATTATTTGAGGTTAACTACATGAACAGGACTGGAAGAATGAATCTCTCCATGTATGTAGAAAGTTTATTTAATAGAATGTCTTACAAGNTGTGGTCCAGGTAGTCCAACAATGGTTGCCTGCTAATAGAAATTTGAAGAGTCCAGTAGTTNTTCAGTTCATGAGGCAAATATTTAAGCTGGTTTTCAGTGTACACCAAAGTACCAGGAAATAGGCTAATGCTGGTAAAGTAATGAACTTGGTAGGCAGTGCTGTGACAAGGAGGCAAACAAAGGGAGAGCTTCCTCCCTCAATATAAATATATATAGACTGCCACCAGAGGTGCAAACCAGATTAAAGGTGGATCTTTAAATTTGTTTGATTTTTGTTTCTGGTGTTTTTGATACAAATTTTATCTGTGTAGCCCTGGAACTCATTCTACAGACAAGGCCAGCCTCAAATGCAGGAAATTCCAACTGTTTCTGCCTCCTGAATGCTTGAGTTAAAAGTCTATGCAGCCACCAAGCAGCTGAAGGTAGATTTCAACTCAAATGATCAAGATTAAACATTGGTCTTAAATTTCAAAACATTAAAAAAATTCCTTATAGGTATACCCTACTCTTTGGGTTTTTGTTAATTCTAGACATAGTCAGTTTGACTACCAAGAATAGCCATCACAACAGGCAAGAAAGAAGAAATGAGAAAAATTTCTTACTTGAAGGAGGCAGGGAAAGCATGCTTTTCCTAAACAAAGGGAGTATGTGGATTTTACTTAGGAAGTATGGACATGTTCATGTAGAATTATCCCTTTTTCTAGATAGCAAATAAATCCACATTTGAATATTATCATAATGTAAAAGCAGAGACATCTAGGGGTATTCTTATTCCAAGGTCATGCAGAAACGTATATAAATTATAAAAATGATGGAAAGAAATTCCTCTCGCATTATTCATCTTGTACCACAAGGCCTTAGCTGAAAATCAATAAATGACACAGTGAAAAAAATATTGCTTTGGAGACTATGCAAACTGTCAGTTTTGATGTTCAATCTAAAAGATAACTATATCAATGCCATTCTCACAGATAGAAGATAGAGAACACAACTAAAGGAAACTTCGAGGAAAACTCATTTAAGAACTCTGTATACACTGCTCTTAGATGAATGGCTATGATGAACTATGATTAACCTCAGAATCAAGCTACCTTTGCCTCTGAGCAGGCTAGCTCAGTGGAAGACCACAGCTTCTTCCATTCAAGACCATAGGGATGTCTTTTTAACTATCACTGACTGCTGTCTGTCTCAGGGTTGTGACATCACTGTAGAAAACTACATTCCTCACTTTTTCTAACTTGAAAAAAATTAAACTATATGGGTGTTTTCTATGCATGTGCCAGTGCACAGTATCTACAAATGCCAGGAGAAGGAAAGAGATGCCTGGGATTGGAGTTACAGCAACTTGTTAGCTACCATGTAGGTTCTAGAAATGGAACCTGGGTCCTCTTAATTGCTGAATCATCTATCTAGTCCCCCATTTTATTTAAAATTTATTTCCATAAATTGTTAATTAAAAGATATTACATCCCTTTATCCATTTATCTCTTCATTCAATCCCTTCCTAAATCCTTTCTAAATTTTTCCTTGTTAAGTGTGGTTGAATAAGTATGCTGAAATACATGAATACAAACTGCTGCAGCCATTTTGTTGGTTGTACATAAATGGAAAATTGGCAGACCATGTTGTATTAGACAAATAATTAGGGAGCTCATCCCTGCCTTATTCTCTCAAATATAGGAGAATTCTACTTTTTAATCAGCATCAGGTATCTGACACTTGATAGACCCCAGACTCAGGGTACTACCTTCTCGGAAGGGCGCCCCAAGAACTCAGACTCCAGACCAGTTGATGCAAAAGCAAGAGGGTGTATTCAGGCATTTGTACAAATGGGCAGACTCTTCTCTCCAGAGTAAGAGCCACCCCAAACTGCAATCACACACAGTTTTTAAAGGCAAAAACCACAAAATTACAGTTTTCATACAGATGCATTTTTGCAAAGATATGGCTTAATCATAGGGTGGGTGCTCATTACCATGGAGACTAGAGTTGGGACATTCCAGAGTCAAGTATCATTATCCCCTGCATGTCTTGTGACATTCAGTGGTCAAGCAATTGAGGTTTTTTTCTGAGAACTTTTAAGGAGTTTACACACACACAAAAGTCACAGTGACTTTTCCCCAGACCACCTGTAATTATTCTAACTACAGTTGAGCAATTATCTCTTTACCAGAAACCTCCAATTGTGGTGGAGCAACGGTTGGGCAGCATATCTTAACAGAAATCTTGACTGTGGTTAAACAGTAGTTTAGCAATTCTGCTCTGGCTTTAGTTTCTCATTCCCAAGTGGGGGGTGTTTCATGCCTAAAGAGTATGGGGGTTTCAGGCCTAAAAAAGTCAGGGTCTTACAACCCTGACTAGGCTGCCTTGGATAGGAAACATAATCAAGAATAGAAAACTTAGGGTGGAAAATATCTTACCAGTTAAGAGCATGGAANATTATTTCAGAGCATCCAGCTTCCATTCCTCGTACATATAGAAGCTCACTACTATCTGTAACTCCAGTTTCAGGGGTTCTGACACCATTTCCTTGCCACTTTCTGGCCACAATAAGAAGAGGAGACAGAGCTGGGCGGTGGTGGCACACGCCTTTAATCCCAGCACTCGGGAGGCAGAGGCAGACGGATCTCTGTGAGTTCGAGGCCAGCCTGGGCTACCAAGTGAGTTCCAGGAAAGGGGCAAAGCTACACAGAGAAACCCTATCTCACAAAACCAAAAAAAAAAAAAGAAGAGGAGACAGACCATATTTTCCAAGCTGTGTGTGGTAGTGCATTCTTTTATTACCTGCCCTCCAGACATAGAGGCAGATCACTGTGAGTCGTAAAGCCTGTGCTACATACTCTCCACAAACACACACACATACAAACACACACACACACACACATACACACACATACACACACAGAGTAAAAGAACAAAACAATAAAATACAAGGATAGGAGCATTGGAGAATTGGCATGAAACAATACCTACTTAAATCATTTCAAGTGTCTGCCAATGGTGTCCATAGAACCATTTTCAAAATAAGTATGCCCAAGCATGCAAGCACATGCCATTAATCTCAGCCACTGAGAGAAACTGAACATTTGACAGTAGGCCACCAACNTACCATGTGATCTGAACTGCCCCTTATGAGCTGGGTGTTATCAGACCCACCAAATCATAAATAGGACATGCACAGCAGCAATNTTATCAAATAGAAATGGTATATAACAGATCAGTCCCAAGCAGGTCCTGAAGGCTCAAGAAACCTACATGACTGATTTGTCCAAATACTTAGGGTTTCTAATCCTGTTACAATGCCTTCTGCTATCAAGCATGTACCTATAGGCTCATGAGGTATTCCTTATGATTGGTTGACTGAGTAAGAGAAGACTAGGCCTGATTTACTGATGGTTCTGTACATCATGCAAGCACCACCCAGAAGTGGACAGGTGCAGCATTTCAATCCCATTCTGGGACAAGCCTGATAGATATTGATAAAGTGTGTAGGGGACCCAAAACAGCCTGATTACACAGCTGCCATGACAGGCCTAAGGACCTAGACACAGCTGTCATGACAGGCTAACTAGTAGGCAACACCTGGATCCATAAACTGACGCCACCCAGGGCTCCACCCAAGGATGGGCCAGCAACTAAGAGAAAGTACCGGACATTCCAAACATTCCACCCATTGCATAAGAATAGTTAAGACCAAAATCACTAGTTGTCTGTGTGAAGGTGTCAGATCCTCTAGAACTGGAGCTACAGACAGTTGTGAGCTACCATGAGGATGCTGAGAATTGAATCCTGATCTTCTGGAAGAGAAGTCAGTGCTCTTAAACAATGAGCATCTCTCCAGCTCCATCATTCAGTCCACTAACTACAATTCTAAATGATGGTTTTAGAACTGGTGACAGATTTTACTTCTCTTTCATTGGTGATTGGAGCATTGATGATGGTGTTTCCCTTTTAAGCATCAATTTACTTAGTTTTTGAACTTTAATAGGTTTAAAGCATGAATGCCTACAAGATTGAAATAATAAATAAGTAGCTTTCCACTAAGTAACAAGTACCTGCCAGCTTATAACCAAGTCTTGTCATGGATCTAATGGCTCATACTAATTTATAAATTTTTCTTCATAAAAAACACCCAACCTTATGCTTTACTGTTTTCCATATTCTTTAGCTTTATACAATTGGAACGTTTCTTTTCTGCAAATGTATGTAATGTGGTACTGAGGTGTTTGCTAAGAGTATTTCAGATGTGTAGTTAGAGTATAAATCAAAAATTAGGACCTAAAAGTATAGAAATTTAATTGACTCAAAATCCCAGGGTTTTAGTCAGAGTTCTCTAGAATCACAGAA
>LZPO01035829.1:0-23702 GCA_001675575.1 Neotoma lepida | reverse complement strand
TAGTTTGAGCACATAAATTCCCTAATTGATCTTAGCTTTTAGTTGACCCTAACAAAGAACTCTTCCTTAGTCATTCTCCCCTTTTAGGTTGTTAATCTAGCTGACAATTACTGAGCCATGTGTGGATCCTTATCACCTCTCTCTGTGACCCTGAAAACTTCAAGCCTTGCATTGCTTTGCCAAAGAGCTACTGCATATTATACTGGTCCTTTCAGAGCATGAGAAAGAATGGATTGATAAGATGGGAAAGACCTAGATAGATATGAGAGAACAGCAAGAAGAGAATTGATGGAGAAGAACAAGATGAGGGCAAAGATGAAAAGAACTAGATAGATATGAAAGAACAGCAGAAGGAATTGAGAGCAGGAGGGACTGAGGGGAGCTAAGTATGAAAACAGAAAAGAAACTGTGTAGATGGAATTGACTTAGAANAATAAANTGAATGGACTAAAGANTTCAGTGTGCTTAGATTTATTGAATATCCCTCAGATTAGAATCCTCAGCTGGTTGTAGACACTTCCGCGGACCCTGGGAGCAAACAATATAGGCTGGACCTATTTTGTTTGTATTAGTTTGGCCAATGGTGAGGCAGAATAAGGTTAGGTGGGACATTTGAACGATGGAAAAAAAAAAGAGAGCAGAGCTGGACAGACGCCACTCTGCCATCTAGAGAACAGCATGTAATGGCATACGGGTAAAGCCACATGGAACACGTGGCGACATAGATTTATAAAATGGGTTCATTTAAGACGTAAGAGCTAGCTAGTGAGAAGCCTGCCACGGCCATAGTTTAAAAATGATATAAGCCTCTGTGAGTTTACTTGGGTCTAAGTGGCCGTGGGAGCTGGGTGGGACCGGACAAATTTTCTTCTACAGAGTGCTGTCCATACCAAAAGGTGGGGTCCCCAGGGAGTTGGAAGGGTGGTGGGAATAGGGGATCCTGTAAGTTTGGTGCTATAGTGATAGACCCCAAAAACCAGGGTACTACCTTCTCGGGAAGAGGGGCCCCGAAATCCTAGACTCCAGTCCAGTTGATGCAATCTGCAAGAGGTTTTATTTCAAGGCAAAAAGACAAACGGTTGTACAATCGGGCTTTCTTGACTCTCCCGAGCAAGAGAAGCCTCGAACTGAAATCACACACAGTTTTTAAAGGCAAAAATCACAGAATTACAGTTTTCATACAGATCCTGTCTCTTATACACATCTAGATGTGTATAAGAGACAGGAGTTGGGACATTCTAGAGCCAAATAATCATTATCACCTGAATGTCTTGTGACATCCTGTGACATCCTGTGGTCAAGCAATTGAGGTTCTACCCGAGAACTTTGGGGGGGGTTTATACAAGGTCACAGTGACTTTCCCCGGAACTCCTGTAATTGCCCTAACTACAATTGAGCAATTATCTCTTTACCAGAAACTGCCAGTTGTGGTGGAGCAGCGGCTTGGCAGTGTATCTTAACAGAAATCTTGACCTCCATTAAACGGTAGTTTAGCAATTCTGCTCTGGCTTTAGCTTCTCGGTCCTAAGGGAGGGGTGTAGGCCTAAAGAGCTGTCTCTTATACACATCTAGATGTGTATAAGAGACAGGAGTATGGGGGTTTCAGGCCTTAGGAAAGTTGGGGTCTTTCAATAGAACAAAGAATATTCATGGAGACAGGAATGGAAAGGCTAGGAGGCCCTTGGAATGAACTAAGAATTGGGGTCTCTAGTAAATGGAAATGGGGTTGGAAAATCTTCACCTGTAAGTAGCTTGTTACTGGGCTGAGGATGAATTGAGGAAAGGAAAGAAAGTGAAAAATCTCCTACCTGAGTCCCATCACATGNGATCATTGTGCTCCCAGGTAGAAAGAGTTTCTAAGCAAAAGTGGCTGACCAAAAAAATGAAGACAGCCTAGAAGGAAGCATTGAGCACATTCAAAGGAAGAAGTAAAAGTGCGTTGGCACTAAGGGCTAGCAGAGNCCCCAGGGTAGGAAGCTCCTAGTTTTGATAGGAGTGAAATTTCCGTTTTTCATTATNTGTTATTCAACACACATTAAACTACTGAAGATCAAGTATTTAAATACATATTAAATTACTTGCTGGGCGGTGGTGGTGCATGCCTTTAATCCCAGCACTCGGGAGGCAGAGCCAGGCAGATCTCTGTGAGTTCAAGGCCAGCCTGGGCTACAGAGTGAGTTCCAGGAAAGGCGCAAAGCTACCCTGTCTCGAAAAATGAAAAAAAAAAATTACTTTAATACTGTATTTGTAAACTATTTGTATTAGCCAATGAATGCCCACTGAATAATCAACTGTTCAACCAAGTCTACAATCAGGAAAGATACTTTGTCTACTAAGAGGATTAGAAGTAGAATCTTGCTGGGGGATATCTTTCTGNACGTTGTGAATATATGTTGTTCCCATTAGTTAGTAAATAAGCTGCTTTGGCGTATGGCAAGGCAGCTTAGAGGCAGATGGGAAATCCAAGGAGAATGACAGGAAAAAGAAAGGTAGAGTCTGGAGAGACACTAGCCTGCTGCCCAAGGAACAACATGATCAAAGACCAGTAAAGCCATGGAACATGTGGCAAAACATAGACTAATAAGAATGGGTTAATTTAAAATGTAAAGCTAGGCAGTAAGAGGCCTGACATAGGCCATACAGTTTGTAAATAATATTAANCTTCTGAATGATTATTTTATAAGTGGCTTTGGGACCCTGGGGCTGGGCGGGACCAGAAAACTTTTGACTGCAGAATCTTTGCTCTTTTCCTCAGTTTGTAGTGTGGTTTTGGCAACTTTTACCTCACAGAAAACTGTGGTTTTTCGGTTTAAAAAGAAAAGAGTTTAAGCAGAGATCTATAAAAGTCCTTTTATATATAAAATTCTGTGATTCTTTGATGGCTAAAGTTTAACTTGAATCTTAAAATCTGTGAGATTTTTATAATTTTTAAATTCAGAGAAAAATAATATTTTTCTCATGTCTACTGTTAGAGATATTCTTCATGATCTGATCAAATTTCTGTGCAATAATTTGAATATATAATTGAAATGAAATTTGAGTAGGGGTAGTAATGTTTGAGAAACTATTANTTCATATATGGATGCATGTTATAAAATCTTAATAATATCACACTATTATATCAATCTAGTAATATGAAAATGCTGGAGAGAACAGAATGGGTGACTATTTGAATGCATGATAAGTTAGTAGGTATAACAATTTTTAGTGTCAAAAACCAATATGAAATATGACCTGGTATAAAATTGGTACTGAGACAGTTGATTGTCAATATCCAACAAGTAGAAAGCACCCACTGCACAACACAGATTATTAAGACTGATATTTTAATATTTTAAAATACATACTTACATGTGTATTATACAAGATACTTCCAAATTAAAACTTCCAGGTAATAAATAATAGTAAATATTTATAGAGGATGTGGAGAAATAATGATTAAGGATCAAAATTCTGTCACTAAACATGGGTATGTTGTTTGGTGTGTTTTATAATGACCCATTCATTCTTTTGTAAACATTAAGTGGAATGTTTACTTAGAAAATTTAATCTTATTTCCTATATATAGTGTGTTAGTAATCAAACTTGTTTCATGAGAAATGCTGTAGCAAATTTCCTATTATCAAAACACTTGATGTGATAATAAAATAGTAGCAAATATAAAATGCTAGTATTCAGAAGTAGAAATTATATTTGAAAAATTTAATTTTAGAGGCTGAAATTGATAGCATCTCTAGAGGAAGTAACAAAAGATACAAGGTCTAGAATATGTGTGCATACATCAGCTTGGGGTAAACATTTTTTGTACAGTGAAATACAGAAGATACATTGAACAGTAATCCTTCTTCAATTCCCTTAATCTAGTGACACTTTTCAAGAATAAGTGAGAGATGATAGACAGCTCTCCAAAAGACTGACAAGGGATGCAAACAGCTCATTCAGTGAGGAGGAAAATAAAAATAAGCAGTGGCAGCAATCTTCTTGAGTGTGATTTATCGCAGCTTAGCNCCTTAAATGTAGAAAGAGAGGAAGACGAGGTTTCCTTTATCACATTTGAAGATCTGTAAACTAGCTGTTGCAAAAGGAACACACCATTAACTTGTCTGCATATATATATGTATATATGTATATATATACTCTTCTAAATTAAAATATAATTAGATTATTTCCTCCTTCCATTTCCTCCCTCCAAACATTCCTATTTACCTCTCCTTGCTCTCTTTCTGATTTAAGTCTCTTGTTTTTATTACTTTTGTTATATTCATATATATATATATATATATATATATATATTCCTATAATTCCTGTTCTTAGGCCTGACCATTTGTTATTGGATAAACAATTAATGTGCACTTCCCTGGGGAGATTATTCCTCTATTTCTCTGTCTCTGTCTCTATCTCTGTCTCTCTATCTCTGTGTGTGTGTGTGTGTGTATGTGTCTTTCTCTTTCCATCATCATTCTTTAGTTGCTTGTAGTTCTTTGTGTGAGGTTGAGTTCCCTGGCCTTTCTCCTATCCACGTTATCCTGTATGGTACTGTTGTACTTGTTCAGCACTTGTTTATGTAGTCCTGTTTATTTCCCAGGAATGCCAGAATGGATATCCCAAAGGAACACTTCATNATCCTAATTAGGTTAGTGTAATGGTCTTAATAGTCAAGACACAATAAGAGACACAGAAGCCTTGTACAGGCAGGAGATGATTGGAGGAAGAAGGTGCTAAAGGTGTTTCACATCTGCAACTTGCAATATGATAGTTAGAAAGTGTGATGAAGATACAGATAAGACAGAGAATACTAGGGTAGAATGTGGTAAACAAGATATTTATAAGTATAAAAAATTATTGAAGAAAGTTCAACTTGACTGTTGAAACCTGATTTCTTCGAAATCTCTGACCTCCAGATAATAGGAAGTCCTTTAGTTTAAAAGGTTAACATGAATATCTAGGAACTCTTTTTGATGACCTATGGNTTCTTATAGGAGGCACAGTATATTAGCAATTTATAGAAATACACACACAACATATGCCTCCGACTTTAAATACATGTGTAAATCTGTCTGATCTGGCTTGTACTAAGTTTGTGGGTGATAGAAACAAGATAATAGAGCTCTGACGATAACTCACAGGCAAAGGGCTTTACTGAACACATTTCCTTTTTGCAATGGTCATTCCCATTGCCCTGTTAAAGGTGTAAGTTCCTATCCAGACACTTTTATTTCAACCACATCTACAAAGTCCCACTGTGACCTTTCTTCTGCGCAATTAAAGTGGTCAGCTAGTAACAACTGTTATAGAAAAATGTCTAAAATATAACACTATAATACCTGTTAAGAGGCTACTGTTAAGTTTCAATCTGGGGTGGGGGCAAAATTAAGGCTGAGGTACCTACTTAACATATCAAAGCAGACCTAGCCTCCAGGTTCTCCCAGCATCCCCTAGTCTCTGCCAGATACAGAGTTTGGCTGGCATATCTTTCCTCTCCCTCCACCCTGAACTCTCCAGCCCAGGGGCTAGGCTGTTCTTCCCTCAAGTACTCTTCCCTATATAATCCAAACATACCAGTTACCTGTGTCTTTTCTTTCTTTGTCCTACTGGCTGCTGCACCTGGTTCCCCTTTCTCCCCTCTCCTTATCCCTCCCTGTCACCTGACATGGCCTAGCTCATGTTCATTCTGGAATCTCCCAGATGTCCCTGCATCTACCCTTTTATCTACAATAAACTTTTCTCCTCCACCATAACTAGGAGCAGTCATGTCCTTTCCCTTCTTTTTTTCCCATTCATCTGGGTTTGAAGCTCATTGGTAAAGTGAATAGTTAGCTTATAAATAGGAGTGAACTCTGGGTTCAGTCTGGATTCAACCTATAGCAATAAATAAAACCACTATGGCCACTTGTGCCATCACTACTGGAATTACCAAAAAAGAAATAAAATCAATTGTCAATCAAGCAAAGTGTATGTACCTTACTATATTTAAAAAGCATAGTTCCATTTTGGCCTTAAAAAAGACAAGGATTGAATATGTTTCCATTTTAATCACTTTTTAGTTCAAATTAAAATATGAAAAAGATAATTTGTTTTTGAACTAAGCTTTTCTAATTAAAGAGTCTTTACACGGAAGAATTATTCTTGTTCCTTTTTTTCATGGTTTTTGTGTCTCTCCAAGGTGTTTCTACTGAATAGCCAGATGCAGGTTTGGGACTAGAATTTATAGAACACAGTTACTAGCTCCAGTCAAAAGCCACAGANAAGAAAAGAAATAAATCAAAGTTAATTTGTAATTGAAACTAACTATAAGTAAAAGCAATTTAGTGTTAAAGAATCATGGCATGTTTAAAAGATGAATAACTTGATGCTTCTTTGTTATTTAAATTTATTTTTTAATCACCTAATAGAAGAGAAAGCTAAACTTAGAGAGGCCAAACAGGAATAGAATCTATTTCATGTTTTCTTTAAAACTCAGAGGATAAAACACACTTTGATGTTGAATTAAAGTGTATTTCAAGGAATCATAAGGAAATTAGGGAAAGGTTTAAGGTATTTTCTATGTGGTAAGTGCTGATATAATAATACAATGTAAAAACTATAAATTAAAAAAAATGTTATCTTGGACTTTAATTTCCCTCCTGTAAATACTTAATGCTCTCTCATAAATGAAAGTATTGTTTTATTTCTTAGTTTCATAAAATNAAAATTAAGCTTACAATTTTACTAATTTTTTTTTACATTCACATTAGAATTCACAACTTATTCCATATCCTTTGCTTTTCAAAAGCTGTGTTTAATTCTTTTTAAAGCATATATTGGGAGGAAAATTTTTCTACTAGTGCTAGTCTAGACAAGTAGTGGCTTGATTGCTAATAGAAAAAAATACAGTGGTAGTGACCTGGATGATAGCTAAATAAGGATCTAGTCAACTGGAAATACAAGGAATTTTGTTGTTGTTGTTGTTATTGTTTGGTTGTTTGTTTGTTTTGGCTTGTCTCTTAAGAAAGAAATAATGGCCCATCATGTGCTCTTTCTTTAAGAGGGGTGTGATGGATAGTTTAACTGTCAATGACAGAATTTATTCAAGTGAGTGATGAGTCTCTGGACATGCCTATGAGGGATTATCAGATTAACTTAATTTACATGTTAAGATTTTGTGGTGATATTTTATTTGTATTCTAATAAATAAAGCTTGCCTGGAGATCAGAGGAAAAAGCCAGTCATTATAAGTAAACACAGATGTCAGTCAACAGTAGCACACACCTTTAATCCTATCACTTGGGAGGTAATGATCTATCTGGATCTCTGTGAGTTTAAGATCACACTGGAGAACAGAGTCAGGCATGGTGACACACACTTTAACCCCAGTACCAACCATAGAGGTCTGGAGGTCTGTACAGACAGACAGGAAGTGATAGAGCTGGGAAGGAAGAGGAAGTGATGAAGCTGGGCTGAGAGAGCCAATGAGAGAACAGAACAGAAAGACATATAGGTGTGGGTAGACAGGAAGTAGCTCTCTCTTTGGAAGCTGAAGAATTGGTGCGGTGAGGTTAGCTGTGACTTTCCCTCTTTCCCTGATCTCTCCGGTTTGCACCCCTATATTTGGCTCTGTGTTTTTTATTTAATAAGACCATTTAAAAATTTGTCTACAAGATTTTTTCTTTTATTTATTGTTTATAAGTTTTGTACAAGTATGTAATATATTTTGATCAAATAAACCCTCATTGCCTCCTCTCCAATTCCTCTCATATCCTTACCACCACATTTGCCTCCCAAGTTCATGTGCTTTTTTTCTCTGAACACATGGGTCTACCTAGCTTAAGCATGGATATAATGCTATTGACTGGTGTGTGGGAAACAAATAGACACCACATCCCTGAAGAAAACCAACTCTCCTTTCACAGCAGCCATTAGTTGCCAATATCTCCTTAGCTAGGTGTGGAATTTAATGATCTCCTCCATCACCCATCAAGGAATTCTAATTGGCCTGATATTGTGGTTGTCTTATGCATGCTATACTGGATTCTGTGAATTTATGCATGCAAGGGTCCTGTCCTGTCCTGTCCAGAAAGTACTGTTTTGAAGCAGTCCTCCACAATTTCTGTCTCATATAATCTTTCTAGCTACTCCCAGGAAGATGCCTGAGCCTTCACTGGGGTTAGAGTGGTGGGGATATAAGATGCATGTGGAATTTTATCCTGATTCTTATACTGTATACTGTGACCAGTTGTAATTCTTTGTATTAGTTTTCATGGACCACAGCAAAAGAACCTTCTCTGATAAAGGTTGAAAGATGCATTGATTCAAAAATAATTTATTTCCGCACAGAAGTCCCAATTCCAGTCCATCANTAAGGGAAATCAAGGCAGAAATATAAGCCAAGAACCAGGAGGAAGTAACTGAAGCAGCCACTATAAAAGAAGGTTGCTTATTGGCTTGCTATCCATGACTAGCTCAGCTTTCTTTCTTGTTTCCCCAAGAACCACTTGGCCAGGAGCAGTACCACCCTATGAGCCTGGACTTCTTATTAATCATTAACTAAGAAAATAACCTGCAGAGTTACCTAAAATAATCTGATAGAGATATTTTCTAAATGAGGCTCAGTCTTCCCAGATGACTGTAATTTATATCGGATAAACTAGTTTATTGACAAAAAAATTAGACAGCATATTATCTACTTAAACACAACTGAATGTTCAGACATGATGATGTATTCCCACCACAGGATGATAGGTGGACAGAGTATGGGTTTGAAGTCAACCTCATAGAACACTCCCTTCCCTCCCAAATGTAGTTTGTGGATTATTTGTGAGAAAACACTGCTTTATTCTTCCCTTATGCTTGAATCTATGCATTATCTAGTAGTCTTTCAATCGAAGAAATTAGAATGGAGAATCATATGATTTATTTCCATACATTTTCATAGAATAATATAATTTTACAATGTTGGCCATCAGCTTCAGTGTGGATGCTTTAGTCCTGAACAGATAGCCAATAGAGAAAAATAATCTGGGAAGAATTGCCACGTCAGAGAGATCTGAGTCCACTCAATTGTTTTATAGAACTTTAAATCATCATCAGAAGCTTAGTGTCTCTAAGAAAAGTAAAACAACTAGTCCTTCTTAAATATGAAGCTATAGAACCTTAACATCAACAACACTAACCTTATTAACAAGTATTTTACTGGGGGGTCCTATTTCATTTCCCCACAAAATAACATTAATCCACCTCCCCCTTTTCTTCCTCTTCCTGTTCTTGGNAAAATTAAGCTTACAATTTTACTAATTTTTTTTTACATTCACATTAGAATTCACAACTTATTCCATATCCTTTGCTTTTCAAAAGCTGTGTTTAATTCTTTTTAAAGCATATATTGGGAGGAAAATTTTTCTACTAGTGCTAGTCTAGACAAGTAGTGGCTTGATTGCTAATAGAAAAAAATACAGTGGTAGTGACCTGGATGATAGCTAAATAAGGATCTAGTCAACTGGAAATACAAGGAATTTTGTTGTTGTTGTTGTTATTGTTTGGTTGTTTGTTTGTTTTGGCTTGTCTCTTAAGAAAGAAATAATGGCCCATCATGTGCTCTTTCTTTAAGAGGGGTGTGATGGATAGTTTAACTGTCAATGACAGAATTTATTCAAGTGAGTGATGAGTCTCTGGACATGCCTATGAGGGATTATCAGATTAACTTAATTTACATGTTAAGATTTTGTGGTGATATTTTATTTGTATTCTAATAAATAAAGCTTGCCTGGAGATCAGAGGAAAAAGCCAGTCATTATAAGTAAACACAGATGTCAGTCAACAGTAGCACACACCTTTAATCCTATCACTTGGGAGGTAATGATCTATCTGGATCTCTGTGAGTTTAAGATCACACTGGAGAACAGAGTCAGGCATGGTGACACACACTTTAACCCCAGTACCAACCATAGAGGTCTGGAGGTCTGTACAGACAGACAGGAAGTGATAGAGCTGGGAAGGAAGAGGAAGTGATGAAGCTGGGCTGAGAGAGCCAATGAGAGAACAGAACAGAAAGACATATAGGTGTGGGTAGACAGGAAGTAGCTCTCTCTTTGGAAGCTGAAGAATTGGTGCGGTGAGGTTAGCTGTGACTTTCCCTCTTTCCCTGATCTCTCCGGTTTGCACCCCTATATTTGGCTCTGTGTTTTTTATTTAATAAGACCATTTAAAAATTTGTCTACAAGATTTTTTCTTTTATTTATTGTTTATAAGTTTTGTACAAGTATGTAATATATTTTGATCAAATAAACCCTCATTGCCTCCTCTCCAATTCCTCTCATATCCTTACCACCACATTTGCCTCCCAAGTTCATGTGCTTTTTTTCTCTGAACACATGGGTCTACCTAGCTTAAGCATGGATATAATGCTATTGACTGGTGTGTGGGAAACAAATAGACACCACATCCCTGAAGAAAACCAACTCTCCTTTCACAGCAGCCATTAGTTGCCAATATCTCCTTAGCTAGGTGTGGAATTTAATGATCTCCTCCATCACCCATCAAGGAATTCTAATTGGCCTGATATTGTGGTTGTCTTATGCATGCTATACTGGATTCTGTGAATTTATGCATGCAAGGGTCCTGTCCTGTCCTGTCCAGAAAGTACTGTTTTGAAGCAGTCCTCCACAATTTCTGTCTCATATAATCTTTCTAGCTACTCCCAGGAAGATGCCTGAGCCTTCACTGGGGTTAGAGTGGTGGGGATATAAGATGCATGTGGAATTTTATCCTGATTCTTATACTGTATACTGTGACCAGTTGTAATTCTTTGTATTAGTTTTCATGGACCACAGCAAAAGAACCTTCTCTGATAAAGGTTGAAAGATGCATTGATTCAAAAATAATTTATTTCCGCACAGAAGTCCCAATTCCAGTCCATCANTAAGGGAAATCAAGGCAGAAATATAAGCCAAGAACCAGGAGGAAGTAACTGAAGCAGCCACTATAAAAGAAGGTTGCTTATTGGCTTGCTATCCATGACTAGCTCAGCTTTCTTTCTTGTTTCCCCAAGAACCACTTGGCCAGGAGCAGTACCACCCTATGAGCCTGGACTTCTTATTAATCATTAACTAAGAAAATAACCTGCAGAGTTACCTAAAATAATCTGATAGAGATATTTTCTAAATGAGGCTCAGTCTTCCCAGATGACTGTAATTTATATCGGATAAACTAGTTTATTGACAAAAAAATTAGACAGCATATTATCTACTTAAACACAACTGAATGTTCAGACATGATGATGTATTCCCACCACAGGATGATAGGTGGACAGAGTATGGGTTTGAAGTCAACCTCATAGAACACTCCCTTCCCTCCCAAATGTAGTTTGTGGATTATTTGTGAGAAAACACTGCTTTATTCTTCCCTTATGCTTGAATCTATGCATTATCTAGTAGTCTTTCAATCGAAGAAATTAGAATGGAGAATCATATGATTTATTTCCATACATTTTCATAGAATAATATAATTTTACAATGTTGGCCATCAGCTTCAGTGTGGATGCTTTAGTCCTGAACAGATAGCCAATAGAGAAAAATAATCTGGGAAGAATTGCCACGTCAGAGAGATCTGAGTCCACTCAATTGTTTTATAGAACTTTAAATCATCATCAGAAGCTTAGTGTCTCTAAGAAAAGTAAAACAACTAGTCCTTCTTAAATATGAAGCTATAGAACCTTAACATCAACAACACTAACCTTATTAACAAGTATTTTACTGGGGGGTCCTATTTCATTTCCCCACAAAATAACATTAATCCACCTCCCCCTTTTCTTCCTCTTCCTGTTCTTGGNTGNTTGTTTGTTTTGTTTTGTTTTTAATTCATCAGTTGAAGTTCTGCTTTCTTTAGGTACAAGGGTTATATAGCCTTATTTTCAGTTAGAGAAGTCAGTAGACAGTTTCTATAAGAAAAACAAAGCCAATAATCTGATATATTGATAATAAAATAGGATAGTTAAGAACATTGGGGCAGAGTGGCTACCTTCTGTTCTTTGTGTGCTCACTCATCTTTGACACCAGAGATTCAGTGGAAGAGTATAAATTATCTATTTTGCCAAATCACAAACAAAAAGTGCATATATTTGGTTGAGTAGTTGACCCCTTACAAGTTTTGGCACTTTTCAGCTGACCATCATGTTTTCTGTCTGATAATAACAGTTTCAAGTTGAATCACCATGGTTGACTGCACACTATCACACCTTTGGATTAGGAAAGTGGAACCTAGGAGTATTTGTGAGTATTTCTTGATTATTCACAAGGCAACCCAATTGAAATAGGTTGCAGTTAAACACTCCATTTATCTCAGTTCATAGCAGAAGCATTGGACTGTGATTCAACAAATTGACCTTCATAGATTATCATAACCTTCAAATTGTCACTAAGAGCAGTGAAACTTTTTTTAATGTTTTTTTTTAAACTAGAATTTGGTTTAAAAAATCTAGGAAAAAAGAGAAGTGCAAAAAATTTCTTTGATAATTTCATAAAGAAGACAAAAATAATATTTCTAGGAGTATAGCTAACCCAAGGAATATATAGTTCTACTCTTTATTTTGTAGCATTACCTTTTAGATAACACATGCACATGAGACCATGTGCTGTCTTTCTNTTCCTGACTTTATAAGCTTACATTAATATCTTGAAGGTGAATGCTAGTCATGAAGAATAAAAGTGATGACCATTAAACCCTGCATTTTGGTCACATTTTGAAAATCAACATTTTTCTTACTTCAAGAAAATTGATAACATAAAGAACACATTTGAAGTGTTTGCTGATGTGCATCATACTTGGCATGCACCAAATATGATTCTGACCCTATTGTAAATGCATGCCTATGAAGAATTGCTGCAGAAACATAATTTATATGCTATTTTAAAAATGAAATCAATGTTTGTCATTTATTTTAACTTCAGTGTAATTTATCATTTTGATGCAATGAAAAGAGACAAAACTTTAATGTTGTTTTCAAAAGGATATTCGGACATTTTGATTACAAAATAAAGGGTTTGAAAAGAACTTCAGGATTCAAGAGATTCACAAATCAAGTAAAACAATCTAGAGTTTTTAGTAACTGGACTGAAGAGGTCTCTTTGCCCTATCTACAATGATAGAAACTGTTCTACGCAGGGGACTATGCATCTAATTTTAATGAGCTATGGGTATAATTAAGTTATTTGTAGTGATACAAAAGGCATTCCTATCGATATGTCTATTATTTTTAACCAAAATACATAATAATTGAGAATAAATATTTTCTGCCATNCACATTAGAGATTTTTAAAAATTTAGTGTTATTTCCTATTGCTTAAAAATGCCAGTTTTGGCTGATTAATGACAAAATAATTAGCTTCTTTCTTAGAATCATATGTCTGATAGAAAAATGTTATTTATGACCACAATTGTTAATATTCTTGTTCATGTTTGTTCTCAATGAAGTCAAACTACTTTTCTACTATTGGAACACTATTGAATACATGTAGATAATTTATCTTGTGATGGTTTATATCCTGTTATTTACTAGATTTAAACCACTGTACTGTGATTTTGCCTGTAATATTTTATTTTAGTGCCTTTTACTACAAGCACTCATTTCACTTAAGACTTCACTTTTAATTATAATATTCATAATGTAATAGTAGGGTAAAATGAATACTTCCTGTTTGAACTATATATCAAACCACACTAAATTAACAACTTTCATTGTCAATTGTACATAAAATAAAAAAAAGTAACATAAAATTATTATTAAAATATTCTTGAAATGTGAGATGTATGTTTAACAAATAGATAAGACTATTTGTTAATATGTGTATATTTACATGCAATACGTAATATGTAATTTGCATGTAAATATGTTAATGTTTACAAATATGTGTAAAACCTACACTTATTGAGTATAGTACATTGAATTGAGTACAGTGAGTTAATGTCTTTGAGATTAGGTAAAAAAAAAATCCTTCACTTTCTGATGAAATCTGACATGGAACACCACTTATTTATTCAGGATGCTTGAGAACTTGTAAAATCTTAAATGATATACTAAACGTGAGACAAAAGTTTTGAAACATACCCTCTCCTTTACAAATAAATAATCTTTTGCAATTCAATACAATTCAACTTTAAATGCAATAATAATAATAATAATAATAATAATAATAATAATAATAACTTATTCATGGCTAATCATATACCAAAAAGATAAAATGAATGGAAATTATACATATTTTTAAAACACAAATATTAATAAATATAAGCCTTGGAGTTCTACATAAGAAGTATTACAGATAAAAATGTTCATTTTTAATTACAAACTGGACTAGTGTTTAAAATAAAGTCCTTTCTGTCTGTGTATCAATAATATATCTTTGAAACACAGAAATAAAAACATAATAGTGAGATAGAGATATAAGACCTCACAATATTTCTAGAAATTTGTAAATTTTCTTAGTGTTTGGTAGAATTAGCAGAATAAATTTGTTAACTTAGCCTTAGTACCTCATTCATGTGATGCACGTTGTTTTCAAGCATCAACAATTACATGAAATATAGTATTTTCAAATAAAAATGATGAATTTATAGAGATAGACCACAATGAGTTCTGAATCTCTCTCAAGTAACTAAAATGTTATAGAACAAATCATTCGACTACAAAGGAATTTATAAATAAATTAGACTATATATACATATATATGTATAACATATAATATATGCCTCTGGCTTCATTAGGTACTTGTACTCATCTGCATGTACCAGTACACAGACACAAATGCATGACACCACATAGTTAAAAGCAACAAAGATAATTGTACTAAGAAAATATAAAAGTATCTTTAACATTCATTTCACAACTAATGTTTAAATTTAGTAAGGTTTCAATATATAAGTGTGGCATAAAATAACTATTGATTGATTCATACTCTATAAATTTAGGAAACACTGAAGAANAAAATTTCAAAACAGTAGATTACAATATTTACTAGTATATTAAGTGAAAATAGTACAAGAACTATGAATTTGAAAAGCAATTCAATGAGAAAATTGAAGAGGTTCAAATAATGAAGATATGAAAAGTGATCATTCATTTAAAAACTTATATTTAGGAATATCTACATAGACACACACACAGAGACACATGCATGTATATATATACATGTAACAATAATTAATGTACAAAGAAGCCTTGAATTAGAAAGAAAGGAAATAGGTGTCTATGGGTAGGAGTAGAAGTAGGAAAAGAAAATAATAAATGCTGTAATTGCATTAAATCTCAAAAAATAGAAGAAATTAAAAATGAATCAATGTTCTTCAAGCTGATAATTATGCTTAGTACAATTACAATCAATGTAATAGCATATTACTTACCTTCAAAATAATTTTTTATGAAGTACTAATAGCCAAGAATAGTTGAAATGATCTTTAAAATAAATAAATGCTGTGAATCTGTTATTATAAAGGTTTTCATAAAGCAGATGATGCAGTTAAATAAAAATACAATGATAAAAAACAAGCTATAAAAGGGTATATAATTTATTCTGTAAAAATGTGTCTAAAGTATTCAGCATGGAATAATTTTCTTTTTGAAATTCAGTTAAAATATTGGAATATGGAGAGAAAAAAGTACAACAACCTCTACTCATCAAATATAAATATTTATTCAAGTAGGAATCTAGAATTGAAAATAAGAATTAATAATTTCACATGGGAGTGATAATAGAGGCAAGATATCTTTATAGAATTCATGTAAGTCTGTTGCAGTATATTTGATCACACTTTGTGAAGATGTGTCACCTGTAGCACGAATCTTAGTTGCTCTTAATAAAAACCTGCAGCCAGATATCAGGGTAAATGCTTAAAGATCAGAGAGACAAAGGAACAAGCCACAGCTACCTCTCACCTCACTAACTCCTCAGCTGAAAAGACTGAGCTTCTGTTTCCTCTCCCCTTATATTCCTTTCTCTGCTCAGCCATATCACTTCGTGTCTCAACCTCCCTACACCTGGCACTAAAGACCTGTGTGCCTCCCTAGTACTGGAAGCAAAGATATGAGATCCCTAGTGCTGAATAAAGGTATGTGCCACCACTGCCCGACTTCTATGGCTAACTAGTGACTGGCTTTGACCTCTGATCTTCAGGCAAGCATTATTTGTTAGATCATACACAAAATATTACCATATTTCACCTTTTTGTCTAAAATAAAAAAGATTATAACTAATATAAGAAAAACTATATACAATAAGTACAATAACTATATACAACATATATAGGCAATAATTATATCAATAATGTCTATTCCATTAACACTTGATGAATTCAGAGAAAATACTCCACTATTTATCCTATTTTGGTAAATCTAAAATGCTGTACCTAATTCAGTTTCTATCCTAACTTGTATTACCAACTGAAAACTATCTTTTGATGTCTCTTAAACTTAAACACTTTACACTTCTTAGTGAATTTCTTTTCTGAATCTGGTAACAAGGAAAACTATAACTATAAAGTCTTCAACTCCATCAGAGACCCAAGACGAAATTAACATTACCTGAGTAAGCAGGAAGTGCAAGCAACTTCCAAAATATATGAGAAATAACAGAAACAGCTGGCTGCCTGGACAATAACTCAAGATTTCTCTGTAATGTCGGGGCATCCATCTTCAACCTACAGACCTAGAATTTCTGACAGATTTTTATTCTGAAAGGTTGTCCTACCTTGTTATTACAAAGTTCGTCAATCCTTTCTTTGGTATCCTGGTTGTACCATTTGGACAACATACTGTCAGCAGTTGAGGCAAAGGTATTTTCTTGCCAAGTGGCTTTTGCCACAAAGTAAACTCTATGCGGAGTTTCTTCAATACCCATCATGTTCTCCAAAGTAGATTGGTACTGCAAGGAACAGACATGTCTCATTGTCATAAAAAAAGAACCTATGTTATTAAAACATCATAAATTCCATATTCTGTAGCTCTCTGAAGTGTTTGAAGATCACCTGTCTACCTAAAATATATCTGTTTGATCTTGAAAACATACCTAATATGACTACAAGTTCGATTGTAATAGGTGACTAATTACTAACTTGCATTTCTTTATTTTCCTAAATAGTTTGTATTAATAAATTTCAAGGACTTGCATTTACATTGCATTGTTAAATGGGAGGTATATGTNCAATACATTGAACAAGATTAGAAATGTATGTACAGTATGTTCTAACAAAAATAATCTCAACTTTGTATCAATAAACAAAGATCCATATCAATGTAAAATATTTAAAACTAGTAGCTGCTTTTTAAAAGTAGATTCAATAATCTACCTTTTTATATTATCATATCTATATGCTCCCTTTTTTTGCCTTTTCAAAACAAGATCACTGAATCTAAACTTCTTTGTTGAGCTTTTTTCCTGATTATTACCAATAACAACTTGTAACCAACTTAAATGATGACAAATGTCTATAACCCATTGAAAGGCCAAAAACTACCCACCCTCATGTTGGGAATTTGGGCCTAATGTTCTTAAAATTACTTCCTGCTGTCTGGGGGGGCAGGGAACAGTGTCTTTAGGGGATCCTGAAAAGAAAAATTTGGGTTAATTGTCAAGTCCTGGGAGAGGTAGTTGCATTATTTACTGTTTAATCTCTGCATAATGTAAAGGTGCAGGGCTTGTCTCAAGTCCTGGCTAGAGTAGTCTGTGAGGCTAGATCATCTCAACTAGCCACCTCAAAATTGCCCAGAACATTTTACAGTCCAAAGCCAATCTTTGGGTGGTGTTTGTCAGCTTAGTGGCATTATCATAATTCATGTGAAATTGTCATTGTGGTGCCACATCATCCTTTTGGAGACTTCAAGGTTTGCTGTTAGGCATGATCATGTTTCACTGCAGAAAACTTAAACATTTTAAATGTCATATACATCAGATCTCAAAGAGGTTAAAAGGTCAATATTTGTTATGTACATCCAGAGTACAAAAACTTAATTCCTAGTGACCTCATAGAGACTCAAACCTGAAATCATATACAGGAAGCTAGATAAAGCCTTTTTCTAGAATTAGTTAGTACTCTATATAATGATATCATCAGAAAAAGTTTAAAATATATGTATCTATATTAATCTTGTAAGTTTAGGGATACTATTTATATTTTAAGAAAAGCTTTAAAGAGTTAAAATAAAACCAAATAATTATGAAATTAATGGCAATGAAATAGTCCCTAATTGTAAGTCAGAAGGTTTCTCCAGTCTTGCCTGGCCCCAAGGTCCCACAGCTGCTTATAAAATAATCATTCAGAGACTTAATATTAATTACCAATTGCATGGCCTATGGCAAGCTTCTTGCTAGCTAGCTCTTATAACTTGACCCATTTATATTAATCTATAACTTGCCAAGTGGCCATGGCTTACCTGTAATTTCACATCTTCCTTCTCCTGGCAGTGATGGAATCTCTCTCCTCTCTGCCTTTCTTCTCCTCTCTCTCCTTTTGTCCCATATCAGGTGGCTTTTCTGATGTGAGACAGAGATTTTGTGTTTTATGTTAACAAGCATGCTTCGGTTTACAGAAGGAGAAAGCCACATTCTACTCCAAAGCTAGCTTTAATTTTTAATATATCTGGGACTACAAACAGACCATTTCCATAATATGTCCATANAGAAAAGCAGAAACAATCATTTGGGAAGATTTATGAAATTTTATCATGTTAGAAATGTGATATATCAATAGGTCAATTTACTTTTTTCTTGGTATATTTTTTCTGGATGATTTGTCCTTTTTCTTTAGATTTCTGATTGGTCCAGGGGTCTTCAGATCCCTTAGCTGGATGCCTTTATTCTCCTGAAAAACAAAAACAAAACACAGCCCCAACCATAACTTTGGGGAAGTTCCCTTTTTGCCAATTTATAACCGGTCAAATGAGAAGCATTTGTTAATCTTATAAGTTAGTTTAGATTGAATGGTCATGCTGTTTGATAAACTATCATTTGCTTTAATTAAGAGGTCTCTCTTGTTCAAATTGAACCTTTATCAATTTTAGTGGTATCCATAACTTTTCTTCTCCTGAAAAAACAAAAGCAAAACCTCTTCCCCAATATAACACATATCCTGGTTTCCATTCCGAAGCCAGCCCATCTTTAAAGTATACAGGCTGATTTAATTCTGTAGTTTTTTTTTTTCTATTATCCAATGCTCCTCTGCAGCTGTCATTCCTTTCTCATTAGCATTTAGAAAATTCAACGTTAGTAAAGCATTATGCAATCTACTTTTAGGGGGTCTTTATTACCCTTTTCTGTTAGCATATCTTTTAGAGTTCAATTTAATCTTTCTATGAGTGCTTGCCCTGAAGGAATGTGTGGTATATGTATAATATGCTTTATATTGTAATAAGCAAAATGTTTAATTTTACCAGAGACATATGCTGGACCATTGCCATTCTTAATTTGTACAGGTATACCCATGATGACCATAACTTCTAGCAAATGTTTGATTACAGAATCAGCCTTTGCAGAACTCAAAGCAGTCCCCCATTGAAATCCTGAATAGATATCAAAGGTGTTGTGTACATATTTTAATTTTCCAAATTTTACAAAATGAAACACATTCATCTACCAGCTTTCATTCCTTTGAGTACCCTTTGGGTTTACTTCCTGCAGGTAGTGGAGTTTCATTGTATAAAGAACAAGTAGAACATTTCTTTGGCTTGTTACCAAGTGATAGAAAAATCCTTTTTCAAACCCTGTNATTGACATGATGTTTTTTATGAAATTCTGAGGCCTCCAGCACATTTCCTCACAATAGTTGATCAATTTCTTTATTACTTTGTGCTAGAGAGCCTGGCAGACCTGTATGGGAATGGATGTGTGTTATATATAAAGGATGATTCCTATTCCTGATTATTTCTTTTAACTGAATAAGTAAGTTAATTCTGACTCATCAGGGATAAATTCAGTAGTTTCCACATGTAAAATAACTCTTTCTGCATACTGAGNATAANTAACTATGTTAAGAGNTTCTNTAAAATCCATTAATACCATTAGAATAGCATATAATTCTGACTTTTGGGCAGAATTATAANCACTTTTAGCCACTTTACTTAAATTTCCTGATTTATATAACCTGTCTTCTCTGATATGTTTGCAATAGTATAAAATGTAGGGGCTCCAAATGTTGATGTTTCCTGAACAATGCAAAGAAGGATCCAGTTAGTTCTCTTTATAAATTGAATTATCTTACTTTTGGGATATTTCCCAAAAAGTACTGCAAGCTCTTTGCCAAGGTTCACTTTCTGCTCACAATTTGTCATTTTCATCAATAGTAAAAGGTACTGCAATATCTGCTGTGTCTATTCCTGCTAATTGACAAAGTCTCAATTTTCCTTTTAGAATCAGCTCAGAGACTTTTTCCACATAAATTTTTAATTTTTTACATTTATGCTTTTTAAAGATCCATTCTAAGATAATATCTTCCTTCTGCATTAATATTCCTATAGGAGAATGATTAGAGGTTAAAGTAACCAAAATGCAATCAAGCTCTAGATCCAAATGAGTCACATGTGCATCCTGTAATTTTGTTTCCATCAAAGCCAATTCTCTCTCAGGTTCAGCTGATAATTCTCTTGGACAATATAAGTCCTAGTTACCATCTAAGGTTTTGAGCACATTAATCAATTCTTGATTTCCTACTCCTAGTGGGCCATAGATAGGAAATGTCTCCTAGCAATCTTTGAAAATCATTAGGAGTCCACAATTGATCTCTCTTAATTTACACCTTGTGGGCTTTAATTTTTTGTAGACCTATTTTATATCCTAAATAATTAATAGACTCTCCTGTTTGTAATTTTCAGGAGGAATTTGTAATCCCCAACAAGACAAGATTTTCTTTACTTCTTCAAACAATTTTTCTAAAATATCTACACTTGAATCAGCTAATAAGATGTCTTCCATGTAATGGTCAACTACAGATTGAAGAAATTGTTCACCTATCATTTCCAATGGCTGCTCTATACAATATTGGCACAGGGTGGGGCTATTTAANTTTCTCTGTAGGAGAACCTTGTTTTGATATCTCTTAACAGGCTTAGAATTATTATAAGTAGGCATGTGAAGGCAAATTTTTCTGTCTTTTTCTTGTACAGGTATAGTGAAGAAACAATTTTTTAAATTGGTAACTATAAGAGACCATCCTTTAGATAACAGAGTAGCAAAAGAACTCCAGATTGTAGAGAGGCCATTGGCTGGATGATCTTATTAATAGCTCTTAGATCTGTTACCATTCTCTATTTTCCATATTTCTTTTTAATAACAAATATAGGAGAATTCCGAGGGCTGGTTGATTCTTCAATATGCTAAGCATTTAACTGCTCCTTTACCAGTTGTTCTAAGACCTGCAGTTTTTCTATTGTTAAAGGCCATTGCTGAACCCATGCAGGCTTGTCTGTTAACCATTTTAAAGGTAGGAATGTTGGTGCCTTTGAAAGATTAGCAGCTGTTGTGCCTTGTTTTTATACAACCTGAATGTCAGTGCCTGTTCTTTATAATACCTTCTAATATTTTTCTAAGAAACATACATTAGTTTATGGNTTGTTCCTGTGGTTGGAGGAATTTTAATCTGGGTATTCCATTTCTGTAATAAATTACNTCCCCATAAATTGTCTTTAGTGTTAGCTATATGTGAATTTAATTTTCGTCTCTGTCCTTCTAGCCCTATACATTCCACCCATATCATGCTTATTTTACCTGAGATAATGTTCCAGTCCCTAAAAACTGAATATTTACCTCCTGAAGAGACCAATTTGCATGCCAGGATTCTGGGGCAATTTTTGTTACATCTGCATCTATGTCTACAAGACCTTCGATGATGAAATCATTTATTTGTATTTTTAATTTTGGTCTTTGTTCATTTATAGAAGTTTGCCAAAATATTTGCTTTATGGTTTCTCCTGAAGTTTTTGTTCTCTCTTCTATAGCTGTTCTATCATCTAGAAAAGTATGGTTTCTTACAATAGGCATTAGGTTCTTTAATTATTCTGGGAAAAAGTTTCCTCTATGATGACACGAAATGACTGAACCAAATTTGACATGGGGGCCTGTGAGATACTCCCCAAAGTGTTTCCTGATGGCAAAGGGTTACCTTGTCTATCCCTTGTTGATCTACATTCCTTAGTCCAATGCCTGCCTTTGCCATATCTTCTGCATAATCCAGAAGGGAAGGGCATTCTGTTGGAATTATTCTTAGCATAAACATTGTTTCTAGGAACACCTTGTTTCCAGGCCCTTTATAGTTGACCTTGTTTAAAAAAAATTGTTTAAAAAAAAAACATTTGACATTTCAATTTTTCTTCAAACCTCTGGAAATCACCTCTCTTATCCAAGCATCATCATCAATAAGAGATTCAATGTGATTGTATTTTGGATCCATTCCTCCAAGGGTGCTGATCATGCCTTTAATGGCCTAATTACCCTTTTGCATTTTGCATTAGTATTTTGAAAAGCCAGAGATTCAATTATTATTTGATTAGCTTCTGAATTTATTATCATTCTATTTACTGCTGAAGTCAATCTTTGTAAGAAATCATTGAAAGTTTCTTTGGGGCCCTGTATGACTTTAGTAAATGACTCAGTTTCTCTCCTACTTTTTCATTTCTGTCCCAAGCATTCAAAGGTGCTGCATGCATAAAGTCAGAATGTGGTCATCATGTAAAGATTGCCTTTCTACATTAGCTTAATTTCCCCTCCAAGAAGTTGGACTTGGGAGATTTCCATACCTCTAGCACTACTTCATTGTTCAATGGTCTTAGCCTCATCTTTCCACCAGGTCCTCCATTGTAATTGAAGACCAGCCTTCATGATTGCTGTAACCAAATCTCTCTAGTCTTGAGAGATAGTTCTATTACAAGTTGACCACAAGTTTAACATGCTTCACAAAAGGTGAATGCATGCCATATGAGACTATCACTTCCTTGAATCTCCTCAAATCTAACATTTGCACAGGAGTCCATTCAGCTCTTACATGCCTGGGGGATACGGATCATTTGCTTGTTCCTGCAAGGATACTGGGTAAATTAATGTTGTTTGTTTGAAAGCCTTAGGTTGTTTCTCTGTAACTTTGTAATGCAATGCTGAGAGTAGTTCTCCTTTAAATTCCTTTGTTTGGGTCTGAATGTCTCTATGATCTGTTTTAATACTTTTTTCTAAAACTTTTATCTTGACAGTCATATTAACCAACTTTTTAAATTATAAAACAAAATGATAAAACAGATAATATTTATAATAGACATAATGTAAATCCTATCTACATTAATTATCCTCTCATTTAATTGCTCTATTTTCAAATTGTCTAGCATATTATCCAACAGAGACCTAACTCCCTCCATTGTAATAATGTTTCCCATTTTTTAATGTGGGGGGAAACTCTGTCTTTTTTATTGTTTAAATAATTCTCTCCTGTAGACGAAAGTTTGTCNGGTTCCCCTGCCCAGCTCCCACGGCCGCTTAGACGCAAATAAACACACAGAGGCTTACATCATTTTTAAACTATGGCCCTGGCAGGCTTCATCGCTAGCTAGCTCTTACATCTTAAATTAACCCATTTTATAAATCTATGTTGCCACGTGTTCCATGTGGCTTTACCTGTGTGCCATTACATGGTGTTTTCTAGATGGCAGAATGGCGTCTGCCCAGCTCTGCTCTCTGCTTCTCTTCCCCTAGTTCGAATGTCCC
>LZPO01035828.1:5741-36211 GCA_001675575.1 Neotoma lepida | reverse complement strand
AATAAACTTGTTTAACACAGGATCCCATGTAGCCCAGGCTGAGTTTTGGACTCACTGTGAGAATAGCCTTGAACTCTTGACCCTCCTGTCGTCTCCTCCCAAATACTGTCATTACAGAGAAGCACCACCATGGCTGAGTCACCAGAACTCATTTTCNTATTGTTAGATTCATTATGAAAAAAATAAATCTCATCCAAGCCATGTTTGTTTTCTTCACAGAAGAGGGAATCCAGCTCTTTCTTTCTGTAAATCAGAGGGAGCTGGGTATTCAAACCCAGAAAAATGCTCGTAGAGGAAAGAGTGAGCATAAATACTTGCAAACTTCTCTGCCTGTCTCTTTTTGTTAGATTTTTAAAGACGATACTGGAGAGAAGTCAAGGGAACTTACTTGAATTTGACATATTTTTGTTGTTGTTTTTTTACCCCTTTTATGAAGGAAGGTGCTAATATTTGGATCAAACTTACGGAAAGATTCGCTGAGGACAGGGAGATGCAAGAGGCTTATGGACAGTAATCTGTTGTATGCCTCTCAGTAGTGGAGAGGGAAAGCCTTTGGTCCAAAGAATTGTCTCTCTCCTCATGTTTTCATTATGTGATAAGCATCCTAGTCCTTCTAGAATCTTGACTCGTTACCCATCTAAATGATTTTCTACTTTAAAAGGAACATGGCACAAAGTTATTTCAAATGCTCTCCCCTCTTTAGTATTTTTGAGCACATTGATGCTGATAATGAATTTTAAATCATTGTTTATTGAAATTGAGTNGACAAATAGATCTAGCATTGAAGGTAAAAAGAAAGTTGACACAATTTAATAATTTTATTGAGTACAATTTGAGGTTAATGGAGTATTCTTTAGAACAACTCCTAAATTAGCTTATTCACTACACATTCATGGGAAAATACACACTAGTGTGAGNACTGAAACAGGAAGGTGAAACCTGCTTGCTCCCTGCTGAGGAAAAGACAGCGTCAAGCTGGGCACTTTGACAGAGCTGGTACTCTAAGTGTGTAGGTACTGCTCCCAGACACTGATCAGGGGCCCCTCTGCCTGCTGACTGGGCTTGGTTTTATGAAGGGATGATGTTTCACTTAGCTCCTTGAAGAAGGAAGGGGGCCCTGCGGAGCCTCTACTCACAGAACTCCCACTACTAAGAGTATTCTAGTCATGTCCTTCCCTGGAATCTGGGCACAGACCTGCTGGTAGACCAGAAGTCCTTTAGGGACACATGTTTCCTGGGTTCCCAGAACTGATTTTGTAAAGAAGTAGCACATATTTACCATGTGTTAATATTAATGCCTTGGCTGAAATGAGAAAAAAGGAGGCTTTTTGGTCAGCTTTTAACCATTACTTTAAAAGTGAGGCTGTAATACCAGCTTTCTCTAATTTTCCTATTAGAAACATCTGTTGTACTGTACTGCACTGTACTGTACTATACTGTACTGTACTGTGTTGCCTTGCCTTGCCTTTCATTGCATTGCATTGCATTGCAGTCCCCATTAGAAACTTTCTGTGTGTTCTAGTAGCACAAGAAACTTGTGGTCACTCTGGGTTGGTGGTTACTTGTTTGCATGTATTTATTTTAATAATTGCAGTATATAACATATTCAGTGATAAAAATAAAAAAGGGCAAATTAAAATGAAATATACAGATCCCTCAGGATCCATGGAGAGAACTCCAAAATCCACCAACATGCAGCTCCCTTATGTGAAATGATAAGCTGGTTTTTTTTTAACCTGTGCACACTCTCCAGATTCTGTTGAATCACCTATAGATTGTGTATAATACCTGATAGAGTGTGGATGAGTAGATTGTTGTAGGGGGAATAATAATACAGAAGAATCTGCATATACACCCCACAGATGGAATTTTTGCTCATGGGATGTTTATCAGTGCTGAGTGAGTCTGCAGGTTTAGTACCTGTGGATAGTGACGATCGGCTGTGCGTATTACTGAAGGATAGACTAACAGTGAATATGGGTGAAGGGTGAGATAATTTAAAATAACAACTTCACACATCAAAACAATGGTGAATGGTAGCAATCTCCTCTCAGCAGACACTGGCGTGAAGTGCTCTGAAGAGAAGGTGGACAGATTCTTTACCCCACAGCTGCTTTGCAAGAGCAGTAGTGCAGGTATAAACGCATGCAGGTCATGGCCAGGCGACTTACTTTCTGATCTCTTAGGATTCCTTTGAAATTAGTGTGATGGCAGAGCACCAGACCATGAAATAGGAAGATTAATGTCTTCAATCCCACTTAAAAACTCCCCACCATCTTTCTTTCTTACCTCCACATTTACTTCTGTTCATTTACACCTACATGTTCCACAGAGACAGCTGCCTCAGCCTGCCCCACCTGTGAGACACTAACGGGCTCATGTGAGGAATGACTCAGATATAGGACCTTCCACTGCAAGGCAAGGAATTCTCACCCTGAAGGTCGTNAGGGGCTGGTTGAGGTCAGATGAGAGCCCGAGCTCTTCTTTTCCAGGGCTCTGTACAAGTCAAGGTTCAGAAATCTGCAAGGAAATCATGAAGTATTTATTCTTTCAGGCAAATGCAAAGCCATTTAAGATTATTCAAGAGGTATTAACATTATACCAGTATCTGATTATGAAAGTGTACTTTTGTGTGTGTGTCTATGTGTCTGTGTGTGTGCCTGTGTATATGTGTCTGTGTGTATCAGTGTGTCTGTGTCTCTATGTGTGTGCATGCCTTTGTGTGTATATCTGTGTGTGTGTCTGTGTGTACATGCCTATGTTTGTGTCTGTGTGTGTGCCTGTGTATGTGTGGCTGTGTGTGTGGCTGTGTATGTGCATATATATGTGTGTGTGCCTGTGTGTACTTGTGAGTGTGTCTGTGTGTATGTATATGTGTGAGTACCTTTGTGTGTATATCTGTGTGTATGTGTTAAACTGTGTGTGTGTGTGTGGTACTGGTTCTGGAACTCAGAGCCTTGCACCTGCTAAACACATGTTCTACCACTGAGCTCACCCCAGCCCACAATCATGACCCTAGTTACTTTCCACAGTATCTTGCTGATGAGACCTTGAAGCTGAACCTTGATGCTCAGGTTGACCTTATAACCTTCCCTGAGAAGCTGATAGTTTCAGCCTGCAATCCCTTAGAATCATCTTTGTTCTCATAAGCCGGCTTTCTTAGTGTTTGCTCTTTGCTTGGCTGGTCTGGGTGTTGTGACCATCCTTGCGTGTGGGTCATTGATAGCTCTGATTCTTACTAGGTGTGCCTTATGTAAAAACAGATACATAGGAATGAAGAGTGTGAGAGTGTCCAGAAAACAGAAAGCAAAGCTTTGGAACAAATAGGATACTTCAGTGGACTGAATATCTCCTACAGGTATTCGGACTACATTCGTATAAAAATGGAGCTGTAGTAAATTGTTTCATTTCTTGCCATCACCAGGGAGAGGGCTCCGCTTGGGAAGTAGCACAGATAGTTTTGTTGTTTGCTGATGCCTCTTGGAAGCTAAATGGAGAAGACAACATATTTACTGTCAGATAAGTAGGCCCTGGCAATTGGGATTTTTATAGTTATGTCCTTGATTCTTAGAAGATTTCTTTCCATCGTCTCCCTAGCTAATCAGGGAATCCTTGTCCCCATGCTTCTTTCCATCGTCTCCCTATCCTTGTCCCCATGCCAGCCTTGACTGGATGCTTTGCCCTCATCTCCCTTCTGAGATGCTCCTGGGGTAAGGTAATTATCTCCCAAGCCCAGACTTTCAGGGGTGCCGTATAAGCAGGGCATTGGCAATGAGAAGTGCTCAAAACTGATAGACGCTGCTGACAGAATGAGCCTGAGAGTTCAACCTGTCTCATAATTTGGTTCATATTAATTATGATCATGTAGGCACATGTGATCCTTATGGCTTAGAGAGCTCTGAAGGAATGGGTAGTATTTCATTAGTTTTAAAGAACCTGGCCCTGGGGCTGGAGAGGTGGTTCAGAGGTTAAGAGCACTGACTGCTCTTCCAGAGGTCCTGAGTTCAATTCCCAGCAACCACATGGTGGCTCACAACCATCTGTAATGAGATCTTGGTGCCCTCTTCTGTATACATAATAAATAAATCTTAAAAAAAAAGAACCTGGCCCCACTTATTATTTGAGTTTAACAAGATGTCCATTTTTTTCCTCGTTAATACTGGCATAAATCCTAGCCAGGAGGTGGCCACAAGAGACATTCTCCTGATCTAAAACAGTGACAGCCATTTCCTGGTGCTTCCTGTGCACACTGTACCACATCAGATACCTTTCAGTACATACGTACTTACTTAACAGTTTGAGATCTACTTTCTCTCTATTTTACAACTGATAAAAATGGATTTTCAGAGACCTTGTGTCATTTAAACTCACAGAGCTGGCAAGAGACAGAGTCAGACCTTGAGCATAGTCTATTAAAGGTGGTCACGGTGTAAGAGAAGGGTGACTGGTNTGAATCTGCACAGTGGCTTGACCGCGAAGGGTTAGCTTTGGTTTTTATTGTTTATCCTTGTAAAAGACAGGGCTCATCCCAAATTACTTAAAGTCAGACGTCATTTAGGCGAGTCCTAGTGTGCTTCTGTGGTTGCTCTCGGCTTTTTGTTTCTTTGTCAGCATGCTCTCTTTAGTCCTCAGAAAAACGTTAATCCACCTAGGATCAGGGTTTGGGATGGAGGGCCCACTCTTTAAAATGGCTTTAGGAATCATAAAGACACGTTTGCCTTTTTCCTTTACATTGGAGAGTGAAGTGCTCCCCTTGAGTTGTCTCTGGAGAATGAAGTGCTCCCCTTGAGTTGTCTCTGGAGAGTGAAGTGCTCCTCTTGAGTTGTCTCTGGAGAGTGAAATGCTCCTCTTGAGTTGTCTCTGGAGATTGAAGTGCTCCCCTTGAGTTGTCTCTGGAGAATTAAGTGCTCCCCTTGAATTGTCTCTGGAGAGTAAAGTGCTCCTCTTGAGTTTTCTCTGGAGAATGAAGTGCTCCCATTGAGTTGTCTCTGGAGAGTGAAGTGCTCCTCTTGAGTTGTCTCTGGAGAGTAAAGTGCTCCTTTTGAGTTGTCTCTGGAGAGTGAAGTGTTCCTCTTGATTTGTCTCTGGAGAGTGAAGTGCTCCCTTTGATTTGTCTCTGGAGAGTGAAGTGCTCCCTTTGAGTTTTCTCTGGAAAGTGAAGTGCTCCCTTTGGGTTGTCTCTGGAGAGTGAAGTGTTCCTCTTGAGTTGTCTCTGAAGAGTGAAGTGCTCCCCTTGAGTTGTCTCTGGAAAGTGAAGTGCTCCTCTTGAGTTGTCTCTGGAGAATGAATGAAGTAATGTTTTACAGAAAATCTGAAGAATGATTGAGCACTGTGGGATAATCACTCTTCAGCATTTTTGGCAGATGACTGATGACCCCCATGTCATGGTCCTCAGAACCAGCAATATCCCAGTTTGTCCCTGAACAGCAGCATCCTCCGTATGCAGTTTGTCCCCTTGCATTGGACACTGCCAAAAGCAAGCACTCCTCTGCTACTGTGTGTGGACCCCTCAGGAGGGTGGAGTGGGAGAAATCAACACTCCTTCCCTACTGTGTGCAGACCCCTCAGGATGGTGGGATGGGAGGACCCAGGGCAGTGTCCCATTGCTGCACATAAGGCTTTTGCCTACACAAACTTCCTTTTATGTTAACATTTCAAATAGGCAAGCTGAAGGATTTAAACTGATTTCCCTGTGAAAAACATGGTGATTAAATGGTTATCAACCTATGAAGGGGAACACATTTTGCTGTGATAAGACATTAAACAAAAAAACCGAAAGAACTCATAAGAATTCTTGAGATGAGCTGACGCCTTTCAGTTTTTCTTCAAATGTATTTTTGGCTGTAAGGTTTAGAGCTCCCATTGATCTGGAGATATTTGGACTTGAAAATTGAAAGAGCTATTTATTGGCTTAGTTGCCCATTGGAGAAAAATAATGTGAAGAAAACATCACACCTTGTAGCTGTTCAATCATTCTTCAGTATATTGTGTGAGAAAACTGGCCCCTATAATCAGTGTAGCAGCGTGTAGCTTCAATNACAAGCCACTGGTTTGCCTGCTGAGTTCCCTCCAAATCAGGAAAGAAGGGAGAAAAACTGGTCCTCTTTCCTAAAGTGTTCCTGACCACCTATTTCAGGTGCAAATTGGGAGCCTGATCAGGGGTGTAGACCTGAAACATAGTCCTGGAGGAAGGAATCTTCTCATTGGAACCTCCAGGAGAACTTGCTGAGGCGTTGTTTGCAAGCAACTCATTTGTATGCCAATGGGGTCCTTATTAGAACGCTCTGTAAAGTCTCCATCCATTCTAGCTAGCCAGATGATAAGATGATGCATACAGTAAAAACAGAATAATTAAATAGTTGGCCTCAGCTTTGTCTTGAAGATTGAAAAACTCAATTGTCTGTTTGACCTTCAGAGTGTAGAACAGTCTAACATGTCGGAAGAATTCCCCATTTCCTCTCTCTGTAAGAGCCATGATAGATGTAAATTGTGAATTAATTAGTTGTTAGGCATCAGAGGCGCCATACTGGAGAATGTCGGGGAAGACTAAATNCTATTCATTTAGCTTTGGGATGCAGTAAGTGGCCTGGAAATGTTCAGGCTGCAGGGTAACTGATCCAATAGAGCATATTGTGTGGGAAAGGAGCTGAGCAATAGAAACCTGTATTCATTACAGCTCAGCTCAGTAGGCCACAGGACAGCCAAGGGCTTGGGGTCAGCCTGACCTGGATCTTGATTTTCCAAGACGTCTTTAGACACGTCACTTTAAGTTAATGGAAGCACTATATCCAAATGTTAACTCATTTGAATACTTAATCACCACCCCTCTGTATGATTTTCATAAGAATTGAATAAAAACAGTGGTAGATATCTGGAATTTTCATGTCCATTTAGTTCTTCACAACAGGAGTAGCTTTTTCATATGTCTTTATTGATTTTACCTAATATTAGGCACACTACACAGGTTATCAGGACTTATTGCCTGGAGATACGACATTTGGGGTCAGCTTATCTCTCTGAGTTCCTGAAAGGCCCTTTGCTTTGCCTGCTTTCTCTCTTTTGTTTCTAATTATCACCACATGTCCTTATGGAGACGAGTTTTGGGGTGTGCATGAAGCTTACNATTAGGAGCTAACTGCAGAGATCAAAGCCTGAGGACTTGCAAAGGCTGCAGAAAGCATGCAGGCTGGCTCCTTGCTCTGCCTTTTGCTTGAATTAACAAGACTCCAAGAGTGAGTGAGGCCCTCTGTGCTGTTGCCCTGTTAGCAAGATAACGGAAACATAGACTGCTTATTTATGCACTCATATTGTTCAGGCTCTATTTGCTTGAAAACTCTCCTGGACGGGTAGGGAATTAGATGCCCAGGTTATTGGAGGGATCCATCTTTGTTGTTCTGTTTGTCTTTAGCACTGGGGGATAAGGTACTATCCAATCACCAATATCATGACCACAGGTCCTTAGATAGAAGGGGATATATTGGCTNCCTCACTAAGGTGCATGAGCTAGGCTTCCTACTCATAATCTTCTCCCTGCCTTTAAATCTAGTGATTAGGAGTGTAAGCTGTATGGGACCGGAAGAGCTCTCAGTGGCAATGACTGTACAGTGTCTTTCTGTTGTAATTTATTCCTTCTCTGTGCTTCACACCATATTTTTCACAGACGCAAAGTCAGATGTTGGGTAATAGAAAAACATGCTCCTGAATTAAGGTGCCAAACGTATCTTTGTGCTGATAAGTTCTTCCCAAATAGAGTTGGCCAAGAGTGTAGGGAAATGTGCTGTCTCTGTCTCTTACCTCTTAAAGGGAACGCCTGGGAATTTTGATGGGGGTTGGGCATAGATAACTNGAGAGTCCTGCCCCTGACCAATGGCCTGTTAATTCTCAAATTTGTATCTAAGTAAAATTTAGCCTTGCCGGCTTAGAAGCTTAGGCCCACCATATGAAGTTCAGGGTTCCTGAGGGTCTGGAAGTAGGTATTGCCATTTCTATTTTCTTTAGAAGCAACTATGATCTTATGTTTTTCTAAAGGGTAACCTATGACAGAATCCTGAAGGTTGACCCTCAGCTAGANACCTCTCTTTATGAAGGAAGAAGGTAGGGCTTTGTGGCTTCACCCCTCTATACTTAAGAGAGTAGTAGGGAAAATAACCTTTAAGATAAAATAGAATTTTACTAAAAGTTGGATTTACTAATGTCTAGGTTATGTTAAGTAAAAGGGATCATGCAGGCTATTGGCTAGATGCAATTACAGATGATCACATAATCTAGTAAGATAGGTAAATTGTCCAGTTCTGCAATAAAAATAGGTCAAGTGGAGACTTGATGATTTACTGGTATGTACAACTTGAACACGAGAGAGAAAGAAAGCTATGCTGTTAGAGTGTACCAGGTTTTTTCTTTTAGGCCACCNACCAGCTCCCGAATCATGACANGGAGACTTATTAGTTATGAATGCTCNGCCTTATCTTATGCTCATTTCTTGCTAGCTCTTATAACTTAACCTGTTTCTCCTTATCTGTGTTTTGCCTTGGAGCTTTTTACCTTTTCTTTCTGTATATCTTACTCACCTGCTGTCTCTATGTCTGGCTGGCTAGCAGCAGCCTGGCTTCTGGCCTGGGCATCTCCCTTGTATTCTCCTCTTGTCTTCTCTCCTCCCATTTATTCTCTCTGCCTCTCAGCACCACCCATCCTTTCTCTGCCCAGATATTGGCTGTTCAGCTTTTTATTAGACCAATCAAGTGCCTTAGGCAAGGTAAAACAGATGCAACACATCTTTACATAATTAAACACACATCCTTACATCATTAAACAAATGCAGCATAACCAAATGTAACACATCTTTACACAAAGTAATATTCTGCAGCATAAACAAATATAACATATCTTTACATAAAGTAATTTCCACAATATTGGAGGCAGAAATACAGTTTTAACTATGGACTATTCTCATTATACAGTGTCATTTAAACACTCTCATGTGGCNTGTGTGAATTATACACAGACCTAGCTGTATTAAAGGGATATGTCCATTATATAGCAGTCACAATAAACTTGGAAGAGTGTGTATCTCCCCTGAGACCATCTGTCCTTCCTTTCATGGCCACAATCCACTGGTAAGTAGCAATAACNTCACAAAAGGCTTTAAGAAACTGTATCAATGGCCAACTCCTGAAGATCCAGTGTCCTTTAGTCTTTTTTTTTTGGTGGGGGGAGAACCTGTTTTTGGTTTAGAAGCAGTTTTTGTTTAAAGACTAGTTGAGAAGTGAATCCCCAGTGTTTAAATTATACTGTATACATTGAGGGCATAATGATAGTTCTGTTCTTACAGAGTGATTTACAGTTGACAGAAAATAGAACAGTTGCTATCCTTAGTTTATTCACCCATTCTTTCTAGGATTTAATCCACCATAAAGACCGGAGACTTTGCTGTTATATTGCATCATGTTCTGAAATCTCTATTTTGATTTAATGTATTCCTCATAAAAATCTCCAGAATACTGTTAACGGGTTGCCTTTGGGTAAAGGAAATGAAGTCATTGTCAATTCTGAACTCCATTTCAGTGCTAGGGAATGCTAATGGATTGCTATANGCATAGCTATCAGGAAACAGAACCCAAGTATTTGTGCTAACGTCTAAAAATACAGATTTTTTTTCCCCAGCAGTTTCTAATCCCAGGAACAACAACCTAAGTATTTGTTTTGTATACTGAACACTTCGTTAAAATGGAAGACAAAAAAGAACTNTAGATAAACTGTGCCCTGTGCTCTATGTGGGGAGTTTGTTCTAAGTCTAGCAGACCAAGACAGAATTGGCATGTACACAATTTAGAAAATTAAAGCCATGAATAGTACCAGAGGGATTCTTGTGTGGACCTCATAGAAACTTTAAATGGTACCTGTTCAGGTTCTTAGTGGCAGTATTAAGCAAACTCATGTTAATTCCATGGAGACTAGGACTCTGTCAGATTAGGTNTGAACATTAGAAACTGGTGNCGTTTATCTTCTAGTGAATTCTCAGATGAAGTCTGGCAGTACACCGCAGACCTGCATGGGAATGTTTTACTGATCTGGGAGGCTGGAGTTATCACCAAAGCCACAGAAAGGCATCTGTTAGAGACAAGGCCAGGCCTTACTCTGAAGACTGTAAGGATTACTCACCAGGTTAACTACTGACTTCCAGCATTGAGAGTGATGGAGGACCCACTGTAGCAGAAATGTGGTTGACATGTGATACATGCTTATTGGTGGGCCCCTGGCCTTACTATCTGTTGGAGAGTAGAATATTTCACCCCTAGGGGCCCTTTTGTTTATGAGACCCAGTGTTTGAAAGACGTTGGTTTGGCCCATTTTCCCCTTTGCAAAGCTATAGTGGGAATCTTGACTAGCCTTGGATGGATACCACTTCAACTCACTCCCTCTCCTCTGCTCCCTAGCCCTGGGTGTTTTCTGTTACTTGGACTGTTACCATTGCCTGGAAGCTGGTTTCTCTTTGCTAACACTTGGAAGCTGGTTTCTCTTTGCTAACACTTGTGCTTCCTTTCAAGAAGCCAAAGAGACTTCGTGAAAGTGTCCAGAAGATTCTCTTCCCCCACTTCAAATGCTTCTTGGCTTTTATGAAAAAACCCAGCCTCGTGCGCTGGTCCACAGGTCCTGTCCTCTGCCCCATCGTCCCTGCTGCTCCCTCCTTTCCCATACCCTCCTCATTCCAGCTACTGTGCACTTGTTTTGTGACTGGACCACAGCAAGCTCATCTCCCTTGTAAGGCCTGAGCCCCAGTGTGCATTATCTCAACCCCACCCCATCAACACGTAGCAGATTCTTCTTGATATCTGAATGTTGCTGAAATGCCCNTCTTGGATAAAGCCATCTCTAATTACTCAACCTAAAGTAGCCACCATCTACTTTAATTGGTGGACTTGCAAACATCTGTTAACGTTCCAAGTCTGAATTGCAGATATGAAACGGTAGTAAAATCATCCCCCTCTTGGTGGATCCTGTCTTCCACAAGTTTGCAATGACCACAGTTTTGACTTAGAACTTCATAAAAATTTCAGCTTTCTGCTTCTTGCATCATCTTTATATATCAGTCAATGCGATCAGAGTTGAGATGTTGCCTTATATGATTTAAACTTAGTATGGACATATGTGTGTGTATATATGTATACATGTATATATGTATATGTATATATGTGTGTCAGGATTGTCCCTGCTGTTAGCAATAAGCAGTATTTCAACTCTATGCTGTCAATATTTTCTAAGATAGTTTATGAGCAGCCTTGCATGTGGCTGTTGGGCATTTTGAAGAGTAACTAGCCCACTGCTGGCCATCATTCTTTGGTCTGCTTTTGAACTGAATGGTGACAGAGTCCAGCTGGCCTCTTTGATCCTATTGATCCTTATGAGTGCCACCGTGTTCGTCATGTAACAAGTGAAGTCTTGGGATGAGAACAGAAAACCTTCCACAACTGACCTTGCTTACCTGCCTCCTCCCAGCTTAGCAGTCACCCCCACTCACCTTGTGTCCCATCCACAGANGACCTAGTGACCTTGCACAAGTGTATGAGATCTTTATTGTTGGTCTGCTTTTACCTGATGTGTAGTCTCTGCCTTTGACCCCTTCCTATCTGCCTTCCACTATTTCTTTAAACAAGCTCAATAAGCAATGTGTGGCCTGGATTCAAGTGCTAGGTAAGGAGAAAGGGGGTGTTGTGAACCCTATGTGAACAGCTGGACCCATGGAGGCCACTTGCTGAAGTGGGGGAGGCTGAAATGGGGCAGGCTGGGGATTGAATGGTGGCAGTCACCTCTTCGAGGCTGATTTTGGGTTCCCATGGGATATATAGGTAGAACAGGAAGAATGATAGCTGTCTAGNTAAGTCTGAAATCCAGAGAGAAGACACATGTGGATGGACATACNTTTGAAATTGTCTTTGTATCTGAAATCAAAGTAGCTAAGCTTTCCAAGACAGGGAACTGTGAGACGGATTTCTGCTTGGCATGGAAATGAGGATGGGAAGAGGCAACTGGAAACAGCCTAACCAGAAAAGAGAGATGGAAAAACTGCAGGGTCATACATGGGACACTGGAAGATTAGGTGTCACCTAGGATTTATTGGCTCCTGAAACTGGGAACGTTTGTAAGTTTTCTAGGATAATGGGGAGTGTGTAAAGATTGAGCAAAGAGAACGAACGAATCAGACGGATGTTGTGACCGCACTAGAGTCTTCCCAGAGGCTTGGCTCTAAGAAAAAGCAGAGAATTGGGGCCGTAGGAAAAATCATAGCAGGGCCATCCTGGGACGTAGAGGTGGGCGTTTGTTACTTAGAAAGGTGGGGTGTGAGGCTAAGAGTATATTGTTTCGGTTTCCTGTGAGCTGTTTCAAGTTGAGTTTTTGTTTTGTCGTGCTGGTGGTTTGTTTGAAGCTGAGGCATTTGTTAAAAAGCAAAGGAGAAATGTCTAGTGGAAAGGTGAGAGGGTCGTGCTGTCTTCTCATCTACTACAGTTGAGGCTTTTCAGCCTGTGGGTGAATAGAGCCCCATTGTCACAGTCCTTGTGCTGATGAAGGTCTACTGCAAGGGGGAGGTGATGTAAGCTACTGCCAAGAAAGCAAGGTGTGGTCAAGAGAAAGAAGACCCAGACCGGNAGCAAACATGAAAATCCCATTTAAAGAAATGTTTGATATTGAGGTGCANTAGTGAAGGAATATTATGAACTTATTGAAATAACAAAGTTAGAAGAACTCTCTTTAGTTGATTCATTCTGGTTGCTATTTAAAACATCATTTGTTTCTTGGTTATATTGGCCTCTGAGGTAGGGAAGGGAATTGAATTTAATGATCTAGGCCAACAGGGTGGGTTCATTGTGTGTGTGTGTGTGTGTGTGTGTGTGTGTGTGTGTGTGTGTGTGTGGGGGGAGTGTGTGTGGTGTGTGTGTAATATGAACTTATGTCCTTTTATGTAGGTGAAATTGGATATTGATTCTAGTGAGAGTCCAGCATTAAGAGCATTACATTTTTGAAGGTTTGTTATTTTGCTGTCTCTCATAGCCTTGAAAATTCTATTTTATAAAGGTCATCAAATTACAGCAGTGGTTTTCACCCACTCTATTACTGGTGTAGGGCTGGAAACAGTAACATGCCTAAGAAAGATTTGACAGTGGCATACAGGTTTATTTTGAGGTATGAAGTTCTGTCATTCATGTAGTATATGATAGACAAGGTGTTATACGGGATATTCATAGGTAAAAAATTATGCTAGGTTATTTTTTATTTACATAGCTTATGGGTGGCTGTTGGACTCTACCCATTTTGTACTTTTCTTCTGCTTGCCGGTGGCTGGCTGTCTTAGGGTTTCTGTTGCTGTGAGAAAGCACCTTGAAGGGGAAGGGGTTTAATTTGCATACACTTCCACATCCATCACAGTCCAGCCTCAAAGGAAGTCAGGGCAAGGACTCACACAGAGCAGGAACCTGGAGGCAGGAGCTGATGCAAACGCCATGAGGGGTGCTGCTTACTGGCTTGCTCATCATGGCTTGCTTGTCCTGCTTCCTTATACAACTCAGTACCACCAGTCCAAGGTGGTACCACCCATGGTGAACATGGCCCTCCCACATCAATCATTAATCAAGAAAATGANGGCCTGCCCACAGGNTAAGCTGATGGCAGCCTTTTCTCATTTGAGGTTCCCTCTTCCCAAATGACTCTAGCNTGTGTCAAGTCGACATGAAAACTACCCACCCCCANAGATGAGTCTTAGAATTAAAGACAAAGCAAGAACTAGATTCATAACTAGAATTAGAACATCGACATCAACCCTGGAATAGTGTTCCTTAAGTTTTCCCTTACATTTCATGTTGAGTGACCCTGGAGAGTGATGTCGTGTTCAGAGAGATACCAGTTTTGATGCATAGTTAAGAGTTTCTGTATTTGTACGTTGTGTGTGTGCACATACACACATGTGTATATGTACACATGTAGCTGCAGTGCACACATNTAGGTATCAGAGGTCAACTTTTGGGGTCTTCCTCTCTCACTTTATACCATATTTTCTGAGATGGGATCTCTCACTAAACCTGCTAGGCTGGCTGGCCAGTGAGCTCAGGGATCTGCCTGTCTCTGCCCACCCAACACTGGGATAATACACGCCCCACCACAGCTGACTGTGTGCGTGGATGCTGGGATCCTAACTCAAGTATTCTGCTTCCTAGCACAGCGAGCACTTTATCACACTATGGCTACAGTCTCCATACTTGATAACTTTTTAATGACAAGTTTATCCTACATTGATATGCGATAGCTGTGGTACAGGTTCACTTTTTTAAATGCTCCTGTGTTGAAGAAACAGTAAAGAGCAAAAAGAAATCACATAAAGACCATGAAAGGTACCGATTTGCTGAGTCCAGTGGGAGGAGCTGTGTCTCTGCCTTCTCTAACATGCTCNAGCCCCAGTCACTGCACCTGCCTNACTTCATGCATCAGGNAAGAAACTTATTTCTAGTCTGTGCCTCTCAGAAAACTAAAACACATAAGCTATCTGTGCAACATCATACATGACACTTAGAATACACTTATTTGCTGACAGCTATTTCCATGTATTATATCCATAAACATTATGAAAAGAAACAGATTGAAACATTTATAGCTTGAAATGAGATTCTAGACTTTTTGTTTTGTTTTTCAAGACAGTTTTTATGTATAGCCCTAGCTGTCCTGGAACTCACTCTGTAGACCAGGCTGGGCTTGACCTCAGAGATCCTGCTGCCTCTGCCTCCCTAGTGCTAGGATTAAAAGTGTGCGCCACCACCACCCAGTGAGATTCTCTACTTTTAATTCTTCATAGTGCATGTGTGTGTTCATACTACAGCACACATGGAGAGGTCAGAAGACAACTTCAGGGAGTCAGTTCTTTCCTTCTGCCATGTGGGTTTTGGAGGTTGAACTCAGGTCCCCTGACTCATTGCCCTTACCTGCTGGGTCATCTCGCCTGTCCTTTGTAACAATTTTGACATCCAATTATTAAGTTATAGCTGTCATGTGCTAAGCTACTCATAATAACACAACAAAGAATCCTGAATATGATATTCATAAAACATAATAAAAAGGCCTTTATGATACCCCAAATTATTTTGATAACATGAACATGATTTATATGTAAGGACTCCCTTGATATAGGAAAAGTGGAGCTTTATTTAAAATATGCCTCTTCTTATAGTCACTTGTGTTTTTCTCTACTTATGACTTAGTGACTGATGTTTTGTTCATTGTTTATAGATATTATGTGAAGTAGCTAAACCTTTCCCTTTGATTCTATGGGAAGGTTTTCATTCTACTGACAAAAACATTATAGTGAGGAGACCAATAGCATTCCAGTAGGCTGCATTAGTGCTAACTATAGCTTCATGTTTCTCACTGGGTAGCAGGAAACACAAATGTTTCTTTTTTCACATTTCCCAGACATATTTATGTAATTTGTATTCTTTGTGTATATCTTTACTTTACAGGGTTTTCAGTTCAGAAACTTAAATGAGTTCTCTTTACTTAACCATAAAACAAAAATCTCTAATTATTAGAGAGACTTACCCCAAAGGTTAAAAAGATGAGGAAGAGTTCTTATGCCTTTAAGTGTGTGTACCTACGAATAAAAGAAGTTAGTTTCTGCAAATAATTATTATAGCACCATGTCCCTGTCTATATTTTGATGTGAGGATATTGGCGCATAAATACACATGAATCTCACTCAGAGATATAGAGATAGAATTTCAGGAGAGCCGAGAATGACCGATATTGGGTTATTGTGGAGAGGAAACTCTTAAGACACAGATAAAACAGCAGTGTGACCGAGAAGGGCTTCTCTGCCAACACTTGAAGAATGGGAAATTGACTATTTAAGAGCAAGGAAAAATATGTCTTCCATGTCTCCAAAACCTTGAGGCTTCTAGAAGACTGATATGATTTAGATACTTAAAGAGAGCCCGTTTTGTGTTGGAGGGAATAGACAGTGGCCACCAAGCAGGGAGTTGGGTCCTAGCCATAGCTTTTAAGACCACGGTAATTAGGAATTTAGATTTTACGTGTGTGCACTGGGAAGCTGTTAAAGGGTTCCCGCCAGTGAGTCATAGATTGGATTTATGTTTTATGAAGATTAGACAGAGGTGAGCAGCAATGGGACTGGAAAAATCAGGGGTAAAAAGGGAGTTAGTAGAGAAATCAAGGGGCTCACATAGTGGCAGGGAGCTAGTTCTAAGTGGATTTGGGAAATAGAGCCATAATTTCTTTAGTTAGATAAATAAGGTAAGGGAAATATCAGGTTTCTGGAATTGTTACTTGAAGAAAACAACATTGCAATTTCTGAGGTAAGGGAGAGGAAGATATGGAGGAACAGCTTTGGTGGAGAGAGAGCAAGAAAGGCTTCAGCAGTGTTGGCAGGTGGGTGCTTTGATCCCAGCTCTGAGCACAGAACAGAGATCTGAGCTGGAGATGGGGCATGGAACACAGGAAATATTTACAGCCCTGGGACGCAGCCTGTGGAGAAAACTTGGAGAAAAAGGTCCAGAATAGAGTTCCCTGGTTGGACTGAATGTAGGGCTGGGCTAGAGAAGTGTCTTGCAGCTCAGGAGAGGAGAGGCCCCAGGTAGGACGAGAGCCAGAGTGAATGGTGTGTCCCGAACCCCAAGACCAACAGGCGTGTTGACAAGGATGTCTACTTTCACAGTCCGAGCTGCCAAGGAATCAGATGAGGAACAGGCATGAGCTGATGGTCTGTTTTATGTTGGCTGCAAGAGCCACACCAATGCCATGGTGGAATTGCCAGCTAGAATGGGGTAGTGGCAAAGAAAAGAGACAAGAGAGGCAGTGAGAGAGAAACATGCTAGTAGCTGAAGGGGCGTGCAGGGTCTGCCTTTTGTGCAGCATACTGGCCATAGGTGTGTATGCTAAGGAAGACACAGATTACTGTCTCATAGAACAATCAGAGACAGGTGGCAGCTCTGATTTCCTCGTGTGTCTAAGGAAACCATGTAATAAGTTGTCATTTTCCAGCCAAGGTAGAAGCCTAGGACAAGTGGCTTGCCTTTATAAAGATGACCTAGGCATTGACTAATATCTTTAAAATATTTTTATTAATTCTTTGAGAATTCAACACAGTGTATCCAATCATCTTCACCCCAGTCCCTCCCAGATCCACTCGTCTCTTCCCTCCCCACCTAGCATTGTATACTCTTTTTAAAAAAGATTTAAATTATTAAATTACTGAATCCAGTTTGTGCTATCCGTATACTTGGGTGTGGGGCCGTCCACTGGAGCANGGTCCATCTACCAGGGACCACACCTTCAAAGAACACCCAGTTTTCCTCTTCCAGCAGCTTTCAGTTGCCAGTTGCTCTTCATTTATGGGTGGGACTTCCTGTCTACCTCCTGACTCCATGGGGAGGTTTTGTCTGACTGGCTTGAGTTCGCACAGGTTCCGTGTGTGCGGTCTTAAGTGCTGTCAGTTCATGTGTGCAGCTGCCCTCGTGTGTCTAGAAAATACCCTGCTGTTATATTTACTCACCACTTCTGGCTCTTAGGATCTTTCTGCCTCCTCTTCCTCAATGATTCCTGAGCCTGGGGAGGAGGAGGTGTGATATAGATGCCCCAGTTAGGGCCGAGCATTCTGAACTCTCTCACTTTTTGCCCCTTGACCAATTGTGGGTCTCTGTGTTAATCGCCGTCTACTGCAAAAGGAAGATTCACAGATAATGTCTTGTAGATGTACTGCTCTATGGGTGTAAAGATAAGTTATTAGTGGTCTGTTTATTACTATGTCCATTTAACAGGGTGATAATATTAGGTTCTCCTTTACAGCCTATGACCTATCCAACCATAAGTCCTTGACACAGTAATGGTGCCTCATGTGTATTTTCAGTTGTCTTATTGTCCAGACTTGATCCTGTCCTTATACATCTTCACATCCTCAAGCTAGGAGGAATGATAGTTGAACTAAAAGAAGACAGGAGGAAATGGATTTTGCTTTAGAACAGTGGTTCTCAACCTGTGGGTCATGACCCCCACAGGGGTCATATATCAGATATTTATATTACGATTCATAATAGTAGGAGAATTACAGTTATGAGGAAGCAGTGAAATAATTTTATGGTTGGGGTCACCACAACATGAGGAGCTATAATAAAATGTCGCAGTATTAGGAAGGTTGAGAACCACGGCCTTAGATGTTGCAGTCTTTGGAGCTAGAAGGCAGGGTGTGTGTTGGGTGGGGTGGGGTCCTATGTTGTAATTGCTGGTAAACCACATTAACTGGCTTCTATTTGGTCCTCAGATGAATTGACTACCAGAACTGTCTTTCAACTTCCTGAAACTCATTATGGAGTCTGAATTCACAATGCTAACTCTCCCCTAACACACACATGATTCCTTTGTACTCGTACCAGCTTCCAGAATAAGCAGACCAAGGAAAGGCAATATTTACTTTCAAGATGTGTTTAAAAAAGCTGAAGTGTAATGGCAGTGTAGCTCACAGTCTTGTTCAGGGTTTGATATTTACGTTGCTTAGGGTGGCTCAGCACATGCCAAGTTGATATGTCTATTATTCAACAGAAGAAATAGCTGGTGACTAAGAGGAGGAACCCTACATGAAGAGTATGGATAGAGCACTGATTGGTGTTTGTGATGTTCCTTTCCTGAAGCAGTTTTTTTTTCTTTCTTTTTTTCAGATTTTATTTATTTATTATATACACAGTGTCCTGTCTGCACAACAGAAGAGGGCACCAGATCTCATTATAAATGGTTCTGAGCCACCATGTAGTTGCTGGGAATTGAACTCAGGACCTCTGGAAGAGCAGCCAGTGTTCTTAACCTCTGAGCCATCTCTCCTGCCCAATATTATTATTATTGTTTTTATAATTTATTTATTTTATATGAATTGGTGTTTTGCCTTCATGTATGTCTGTGTGACGGTGTCAGATCTCCTGGAACTGGAGTCACAGACAGTTGTGAGCTGCCATGTAGGTGCTGGGAATTGAACTCGGGTCCTCTGGAAGAACAGTCAGTGCTCTTAACCTCTGAGCCACCTCTCCAGCCCCCTGAAATAGTTTAATTACTAAATGATGGGTTTACTGTAGAGTCACTGGTCATAGTTGCACAATCCCATATCATACCAGTGCGTATGTCATTTACTTAAGGTATTACACTAGCCCTCTGCTCTGAATATTTTCTTTAAACCAGGTGATTAGAATTGTGAAAGGGAATTGTAAAAGACATATTATCTCTAGGATATTTACCATTCGTATGCAAATTACTTAAATGTCAAGTCTGCTTGGCATAGCGTCTCTGGTACTAGACACAGAAAGAATGGGCTTTAAGACATGGGGCATCAGTGCCTATGGTGGGACACCTGGCACAGCCTTGGCACAGGGAGGTCTTGGACCTGCCTCAACTGAAAGTACCAGGCTCTGGGGATTTTCCATGGGAGACCTTGCGTTTGGAGGAGGTGGGAACGCGGGGGTGAGTTGAGGGGCAAGGTTGGGGGGCAGGAGGAGGGAGGAGAGGGAGTTCTGTGGTTGGTGTGTAAAATAAACAGAAAATCTTTTAATAAGAAAAAAAAGACATGGGGCGTTTCTGTGAGCAAGAGGCAAAAGTGACTGAGGAAGTCTATTACTTGGGTTTGAACATGTTGGGCCTTCTCATTTGGCACATGTGGAAACTGAGGCACGAAATGCTAGTCTGGCCTAGCACTGTGTTAGAAGGTGATAGTTTCATGACCCAAGATGTGTTTTGGGGGTGTAGCAGCATATTACTCATGAAGATATTTGTTTGAATTTTCTGTGAGATGTGAGACAGAGTCATCTTCCAGTGTTCACAGGCAGTAGGAGAGAGCCAGGAAAGATGTGGGAAGGAGGGAGAGAAAGGGATACATGCTGCCCTGCAGCCACAGAATAGATGCTGCTGGTGTGAAGCTTCCTGTGTGTTTGTATATTTTAATTCAAAATGAAATAGTAGAATTAGGTGAAAACAAATAAGAAAGGCATTTACTGTTTCTAGAAGAGTCTATAGTTTTGGGGGTGGGAGAGTCCTTGGTGTAGAGTTGGGAAGCCAGTAGAATATCTAATCTTACAGCTCGTCCTTCACAAGTATTAGAATATATAGATTCAGCAAGCACATACTCCTCATCTGCTATCCTAATTAGTGTGATGATTTTGAAATTTTGTCTGTGGCCACAATCTATTATGAAGATACCCTGTTGTTTTTGTTCCAGTTAGGGTAGGGTATCTCTTGCTGTGATGAAACACCATGACCAAAAGCAAGTTGGAGGTGAAAGGGTTTATTTGGCTTACACTTCCATATCACTGTTCATTATTGAAGGAAGTCAGGACAGGAAACCAAACAGGGCAGGAACCTGGAGGAAGGAGCTAGTATACAGGCCATGGAGGGGTGCTGCTTACTGGCTTGCTCCCCATGGCTTGCTCAGCTTGCTTTCTTACAGAACCCAAGACCACTAGCCCAGGGATGGCACCACCCACCATGGGCTGCACCCTCTTCTGTCAATCACTAATTCAGAATATACCCTACAGACCTGCCTACAGCCCAATGTTAGGAAGACATTTTCTCAATTGAGGTTCCCCCTCTCAGATGACTTCATAGTGTTACATGTCCATTTTGAGCCACTGTGAGCACCGCTCTTTGTGGTACCTCTACACAGTGCCTCTCTGGTGTGCAGTGTAAGGACTATGCTTGGCTGTGGCACATCTCTTCTCCCTCCTCCCTTTCATACTGGATCTCTTGGAAGATAATTGCACCTAGTGACAGGCCCCTACCTCTCTTTCTGCTTGCAGAACAATCAACCATGACCACCGAATCAGGATCAGACTCAGAATCCAAGCCAGACCAGGAGGCTGAGCCCCAGGAGGCAGCAGGGCCTCAGGGACACGCAGGGGCACAGCCTGGACCAGAGCCTGCCAGTGGAAGCAGTGAAGAGCCACCAGTGCTGGAGCAGTTTCCTGCAGCTGCTGCACACAGCACCCCGGTGAAGAAGGAGGTGAGCCTGGAGCATCTCTGGGGAGGGTCAGTCAGGGGACCTGGCTGAGCAGTGCTGCTTCAGCCCTAAGGGCAACTAGGAAGGTCACCTTCTTTTGCCCTCTCACCTGGGGAGCGGGGGTGTGTGTTAGTGGTGTTGCTGTTGAAGGCTTTCAGTGAGTGACATTCCTCAGCCTGGAATGGTACCTGCTGCCTTTGATTAAAACTGTTACACTCAGCTGAACTCCCGACTGGAAATTCTGCCTAGATCTGAGTTTACCGGAAGGGCAGATAGCAAGCTGGCAGCCCTGGCTATGCCTCAGGCTGTTTTCATTTCAAGCTGTAACAGGTGAGGGCAGAATTAATTTTTCCAGCCATTGTTCTGACCCGAACATTGGAATCTACTTTTAGTGACTGTTTATTTAGGTAGGACTCCCTCTCCCTCGTATACATTTGTAAGTTCATTGCTGTTCTTATGCATGCTGGGGATGTCAGGAGCAATTACTTCTGCCCTTTGNGAGATGGAGCTCAGTGGTGGGGTGCATACTTAGCCTGTGGAAGTTTGGTTCCATCCCCACTATTATCAAATAAAAAAAATCAATAAGTAAGTATAAATACGTAAAGAAAATCAAAAGAATGAAGTATGATGATGGCTAGGATGCATCAGTACAGTCTTGAAACTTCAAACCTGCGTATTTTAGGGTGCAAACTTGTGCATGGTAAAGGAATCTGGTGCCCGAGGAGTGACTGACCTCTTCATGTNCTGAAGGGTTTGCATAGAAATTTTAGAAGATAGTTAGTGAATGTCATGCAGTTAGCCTGTGAGTGAAAGACTCCGGAACCCACAGCATTACGACACGTTACTATGACACTGACCACTTGTTTATGAGGTGGGGTATTTTACTGTGGTCACATGGCATTTGCAAGTTCTGNTTTTTAGCTAGCATGAATGGGGCTGGACAGATGGCCCAGCAATTAAGAGCACTGGCTGCTCTTGTAGAAGGTCTGGGTTCAGTTCCCAGAATGCATACTGTTGCTCACAACCTCCAGAACTTAAGTTCCAGGGGATTGTAATCCCTTTTCTGACCTCTGCAGACACAGGCTTACTTGTAGTGCACATACATGCATGCAGGCAAAGCACTCATACACATAAAATAAAATAAATAAATCTTTAAAATATGAAGGAAACGATGNGGTCAAGAGGTTTGGCCAACCTGAGGTGTGTACTGCATCTGTCATAACAGTGTACTGTGTTCCATAGCACACACTTTTATAAGTAGGAACACCACACTGTAATATTGTTTAAAAGTGTATTAGAGTAAATCCATAAACCAATAATATGACAGTTTATTATCATTAAGTATTATTTGCTATATGTAAGTATCCCAGCTGTACTTTCATGTATCTGGTAATANAGATCATTACAGACACATGAGCTGGGTAGTGTTTTGGATTTACAATAGCAACTATATCACAACACAATAGGAGTTATATGTTTACATTAATTTTTCTTTATTCTTGAGAATTTCGTACATGTGTACAATGAAACATCCACTTCTGCCCCCCCCTATTTCCCCTGCCCAACTCCCCCCAGAGCCCTTTCAACCAATTCAGCTCTTATGTCTTAAGCAACCACNATCATATATGTGGTTTGTGTGGTGTTACATGGGCCGTGACTGTACTTTATCTTCTATAGTCGTATGTTTGAAACCAACAAGGGAATATGATACTGAACCTGCAAAGGGAAATGTGCTTGGATGCACAGGGTAGAGACCTGAGTGAATCCTGTCTCATGCCAGCATTGCTCTGCTCCGGGGGACTCTTGTCCTCACGTTCCACCTTTACAAAATGTTAACAAGGAATCATTCTTAAGGTACCAAGATCTTTCCTTCACACCTAGAAGCAATGTTAGAAATAAAATTAAGTATATTTGGTCATAGATTGATGATTAAAATGTGGCTGGATTTGAATTTGCTAAATTTTTTTTGTACCCTTTGGGAAGTTTCCAAGCCTCTCTGGTCTTGTTGTCCTCATTTGTAGCTGAGGTTTGCAGGACCTACACATCAGAGCAAGGAGGAAGATTGAGTGGAGAGGAGGATTTGCTAAAATGATTGACAGCCATGCATCACGTGACTATAATTGGCACTTCATTTGAGAAACTTGGTCTGCTTTTCCAGACTTGGCTTGTAAAAGCCTCAGTGGTAGATTCCTCTTTTGTGTGCTCCAGAAAGATCTATCCTTGAGGGATGGTCACTTAACATCTGCACAAGACAAGCGAGCAGCTCTTAACTAAGCCAGAGAGTTTATTTTCATACAGATACTTTTAGGGGTGGGAAAACAAAGTCTTACCTTGTGTAGTATATAGAAAACGGTGATTCCAGCAAAATTTAAGTTAATTTAGCTTCAGTTGGCTTTGTCTGTAAGGAGACAACAATTTAAGTATGTTGAGATTGTATTTAAATTGTAAAGTATCTAATAAGATGTATAGTGGTTGATAATTCCAGGATTACTGTACTTCTGCCTAAACTATGTCAAGGACAGATAATGACATTTCATAACTTTCTTGCATTGACCNTTTCAATGCTTTAATACAGTCAAAATAGTCAGACTGAGATGTCAACACGGACTTTTTTAATTTATTGACTTGTCTCAATTACCTTGGCTTTTCAAGTTGGCCATTCAGTCATTGTTTATTTAGTTATTTTAACGTAGGCCTCCAACTTGGCATCCTCCTGCATCAGTGATTTAGAATACNTACATAGAAGAACAGACATTCACCACTTTAGGTTTTGGTTTTTTTTTTTTCATAAATTTGGCAAAATTGTCTTATGTTAAGAACTGCTTATAATTCATGGACACTTTTGGTAGAAGAAAGGACTACATTCTCAATCTTATGTATGAAAATCAGGGTAGACAATGCAGGGAAAACAGAACTCTATACCAAAAGTTTAAAACTGATACACTAAAATGACTCTGCTTATAAAATGGTAGAAAGTAGTAAAAGTTGAAATAATANACCATCAATTCTGTCTTTATTCAGGATCCCAGGTACCTTTAGTACCTGGCTGATGGCCATCTGTGTGAGAAATCCTGTGTTAATTCTGAGGGTCAGCCCTGAACACTGGTGTCTTTTTCTGTGCATTGTTGCTGTTGCAAACCATTCAGCCATGTCTCAGGTTTGCATGCCACCATTGTGGTGATCAGATAGCAGAGGGNTGCAGAAACATCTGGGAAGCGGTGTTCAGAGACGCTGGGGAGCCGACTCGGGGGAGAAGTTCATGTTCCATAGGATGTTTCTCTGCAGTTGTGAGACTGTCCTAGAACAGACTATAGAGATCCAGCGATTAAAGCTTCACGCACTTTTGATCTGTCCTCACACCAGCTCATTACCAGGAAGAGAACAGACCCAGGGGATTCCATTGTGTTGANCTTCAGCACTGCTGACTTCAGAGAACTGATTCAGAGCGAATCAAGTCTTTTAGCACTTGTAAAATTACTGACAAGATTAACACTTACAACGTGCTAGGCCTTAACATTTATATCTTGTAAGTGTGGNGGGGAGGGGTGGATCTAACAGGTCAGGGAATGCAAAAGTATCCAATGAGTTTTGAAAACAGTGGTGTTTTTTGAGACCTTCTGCTCTCCAATGCCTTTGAAAATTCTCTTCTCTATTAAGTCCTGGGTCAGCTGAGAAAAGGCCTGAGAGGNACATTTAAGTGGATGGGGTTATTTAGGTGTAACTGAGCTTCAGGAATATTCAAATCTGTGTATCTACTCCTAGCATCCTAGTTGAGACAGCTCACATCCTCTAGGAAGCGGTACCGCAGCCTGTCTCTCTGGAGCTGTGCGNTGTCTGAGCAACTCATCTCCATTTCCTGTCTGTTTTGAAAGGTGCTCATTGTTGGTGTCCACAGGTCAGTGACAAGGACCAGGACTTCGCTGCCGCAGCTGCGAAACAACTTGAGTATCAGCAATTTGAAGACGATAAACTCTCTCAGAAATCATCCAGCAGCAAACTCTCACGGTCCCCATTAAAAATCGTGAAAAGGCCTAAGAGCATGCAGTGCAAAGTGACACTTCTGGATGGATCGGAATACAGCTGTGACGTGGATGTAAGTGTGNATTTAAAGCAGGAAACTGCTACAAGATGTACAAGGTGACATTTCCCAGAACTCAGGAAACTTACTCGTCTAGACTCAAAATACAGTTATTCAGCTCTAACAGGAGATTAAATTACTACAAGTTTACAGTGTCCAAATGTTATAATCANAAGTAAAATGTGATAGTGTATATAAAAACAAAAACAGATGGGCTCTCTTAGCATTTTTCCATGTCAGGAACAAAGACATTACAGGCTTTAAAATGCACTTTGTTTTAACGTTCTGGCTATGAACAACACTTCAATTTTACCTTTTCTATTGGCATAATTTATGGTTTAGATACCCTGTATAAATTCTTTACCTAAGCCGGGTGGCAGTGGCACACGCCTTTAATCCCAGCACNCTGGAGGCAAAGCCAGGNGGATCTCTGTGAGTTCAAGGTCAGCCTGGTCTACAGAATGAGATCCAGGACAGGCACCAAAACTACACCTGTCTCTTATACACATCTAGATGTGTATAAGATTACATAGTAGTAGTTAGATAACTTTAAAATAATCATGTCCTTTTCTTTCTGAGTAATTAGTAAAAAAGAAAAAAGGCAAAAGTCACATGTGGTAGACTTTGAGTCTCCATGTAAAACATTATACTTCTCTTTGTTGTGTATGTAGTTCTCACATTACATTCATCTGCCCCATCCCCTCTTCCCCTCTCTTTTTAAAAACATTTTTATTTTGAAAATTATGTATACTTGTGGTTATCTGTGTGAGTATATGTATACATGAGTGCAGTACTTGAAGAGACCAGAAGAAGGTGTCAGATCCAGTGGAGCTGGGATTATGAGCATTTGCGAGCTGCCGGAGTGAGTGCTGGAAACTGAACTCAGATCCCCTGGAAGAATTGTTAACCACTGANNCATCTCTCCAGCTCCCATCCCTTTTCCTTATGCTTAGAACCCATTTATCATTCTAGTTATATTTTGTATAATGCTGTAGTTGGAATTTTCTTTGGGCCACCAACCAGCTCCCAAATAAAGAGACAGAGATTTACTCTCAATTATGAATGCTCAGCCTTAACATAGGCTTGTCCCACTAGTTCTTTTAACTTAATTTAACCTGTTTCTATTCATCTATGTTTTGCCTCAGGGCTTTTTACCTTTCTTTCATTCTATATGTCTTACTTTCCTACTTCCTCCCAAGTCTGTTTGGATGGCCCATGGCATCTCCCTGGCTTCTCTGTTTCTTTCTTTTTGAGCCTAAATTCCTCCTCCTACTTACTCTCCCTGCCCAGAAGTCCCACCTATACCTCCTCCCTTGCTATTGGCCTTTCAGCTTCTTATTAGACCAATCAGGTGCCTTAGGCAGGCAAGATAAAATGCAACACATCTTTACATAATTAAACAAATGCAACATATCTGTACATAGTTAAACAAATATTCTGCAACATAAACAAATGTAACACATCATTACATAATTAAACAAATATGTCACATCTTTGCATGGTTAAACAAATATTCCACAACATANTGCACTTCTGTGAACAAAGTTTTTTTGTTTTGTTTGTTTGTTTGTTTGTTTATAACAGAACATTCAAATTCATTTCAGAGTTAGTGTCATCTTGATGGGAATAAGGGATGGATTGCTAAGTTATTTCAGATTGTAGGAACATAGAAAATTGAATTCTTACATTAAATAAAGTTACTTAATCTGTCATGTGCCAATGTAGATAGAANTTAGTCATATAAAAGTTGATGGCTGGTGCAGTACATATCAGGTACCCAATGAGTCTGCTGAGCACAGATTTATTTCTTATGTTTTGCTAGCTCTGATTTTGAATAGTTTTTNCAATCAGTNCCTGCAGTAGCTGNTTTAGATGTTAATTATGGGTGCACTCAAATGGTGAGCCTGTAGCTGGCTTTTACTGTGTGGCTTAGAGGGCCTCTGCAGTTTCATGAGAGACTATATTTTTCCTATGACGATCCACTTTATGGAAAAATTTGCTGTGTGAAGAGAAGCTTTTCCCTTCACTTTAATTCCATTTATATAATGGAATGAATGGGTTGCTTTATCACCCTCTAGTTATGGCTGACAGTTTCCTATGGAAGATTCTAGAGGGAGAAAATTTCTCGTTAAAACCTAATGCCTTGAGGATGACAGAGAATGTTTATCTTTCTGCCAATTTAATTTATACCCAATGTCTTGGGTTNCTGATAGATAATCACTGTGATTTTGTGTGTAGAATCCTTATTTGATAATTAACTTGATAATTTATTGTTACCTTTAGTATCACTGTGATAATTTTGAGTGATATTTCCATGTTGATCTTTCATGACATTATAAATTGGAAAGATTTCTAAGCATACATTTTAAAAACTTTTTATTGAAAAAAAATTTCTCACAATGTGTTTTATTTTGATCATGTTTTCCCTTCTGTCAATTCCTCCCAGATCCTCCCCACCTTTCTACCTACCCAACTTTATGTTCTCTCTCTCTCTCTCTTTCTCTCTCTCTCTCCCTCTCCCTCTCCCTCTCCCTCTCCCCTCTCTCAATAAATAAAAAAAAACAACAAAATACTTTAACCACAAAAATAAAAATGAAAACAACAAAAGAGCAATAAGATAAAAGAAACTGTCCAAACAAAAAGTCTACAAAAAAAAATGTTTTTGGTTGACCAACTACCCCTGGGCATGGGGCCTACCCTGAAGTGTCATTTTTATACCCAGTGAGACTCTATTGGAGAAAATTGATTTTTTTTTCCTTTGCAGCAAGTATCAATTGCAGATAATTGCTTAGCTAGGGGTGGGACCCTGTGTCTGTTTCCCCTTCTCAGTGCTGGGACCACATCTAGCTTGAACCTGTGCATGCTGCCACAGTCTCTGTGAGTTTATTTGTGCATCCATCCTATTGTGTCTGGAAGACACTGTTCTCTTGGAATCCTTCATCACCTCTGCCTCTTAGAATTTCTCACCTCCTCTCCCCATAGATTCCTGAGCTCTGAGGAGAAGGATTTGATGAAGACATCCCACATGCGATCGAGTGCTCCAAAGTCTCTCACTCTCCACATATTGTATAATTGTAGGTCTCAGTATTAGTTCCCATCTACTGCAGGAAGCTTCTCTGATGACAGCTGAGTGAGACACCAACCTATTGGTATAAGCAGTATATTATTGGGAGTCATTTTTTTCTATGTTCTTTTAACAGAATAATAGTTTTAGGTTTTCCCCTAGGCTCATGGCCTAACTACTCTCAGGTCATGGCCACTTTAGCAGTGTCAGGTATGGGTTTCATCTCATGGAATGGGCCTTAAATCCAATTTGAAAGTGGTTGGTTACCCCTCTAACATTTGTGCCACAGTTACACCAGAATATGGTTCTGTGTGAGGCTTGTAGCTGGGTTGATGATTACCTTTCTCCTCTGGTAGCATGCAGGGTACCTTCCAGTACGATGAACACTAGTCAGTAGTAGTGATGCCTCTNGTTAGGCACCAGCTTCACTTCTCCATGTTCAGTGAGATATATGAGTGTCATCTTCAGCATTAGGGCCTTATTGTCAAGCCTTTCATATTTGGGGGATTTCNNTGGGTTTTCTTGATGTTTAAATTTTTTTAGTTCTTTATATAGTTTTGATACTAACCCTCTTTCAGATACATAATTTGTGTCACATGTATCATTGGTGAAGATGTTTTCCCACTGTGTAGGCTGGCACTTTGTCCAAATGACAGTGTCCTTTGCCATACAGCTTTTCAANTTCATGAGGGCCCATTTATTAATTGTCGTTCTTAGTGCCTGCACTATTGGTGTCGTTCAGAAAGTCTTTTCGTGTNCCAAGGAGTTCAAGGCTGTTCCTCACTTTGTNTTCTGTCCGATTCAGTGTGTATGATCTTACGTTGAGGTTCTTGATTCCTTTGGAGTTGAGTCTGTGTGGGGTGTGANTGTGGACCAAACATGTAGCCATCCACTAAGCACACCTTTTTCNTCTAAAATTATCACCAGCAAAGTAGTTGCTAGTTTCCTAACAGATNATAAGAAAGAATGTGTTCACTACCCACCTCTTTCTGGGGAAGATGGAGAAAAGATGTTGTCAAGTTTGTGAGATGCATTCATTGCTGCTTGATTGAGTCAAAAAGGATGGTAAATCAGCATGGTGCCTCTCTGGGTTCAGAGAGGTGCTGCTTGACAGTCCCTGCTGTGTTTGACCTAAACTCTGGGGTGGAAGGCATAGCTAGATGATGCCCTGGGACATCCCATGAAACAGACTGGGAAGGGGTACAGAAGGCTCTGGTCTCCACGGAACTGAATTTCATTAGAGTTTTGGATCATGTCACAAAAGCCCAGCTTCTTAAGTCAGGACAAGTTTTATAGACTACAGTTCCATGTGTCAGAATCTCCTGTTGTCGTGAGGCAAAGCCAGTGCTTTAACAGTTAGCACAAAAGGAAATGAAACTTGACTCCGCAAAAGAAGTGTGTTGGTTGGTGCACCAATCTTGTAACCATTTGGTACAAGTGTGTTTGGGTTTAAGTTGATTACAAACTCAGGTGAACTAAAAGGGAAATGTAGCTGTCAANCCTGCTTGTGGAATCCCAGGTTACTGCTGTGGAAGATCTTGCAGATGACACTGAACTGTTGGGTAGACCTGGACAGACGGTGTCTCCAGGACCATCTTGGTCATGTGTGGGAAGTGCTCTGAAGTTACCAGACTGGGATGGGCCAATGNGTCTATTATCTGGCAAGAATGGGATCTGAAGAAATTTCCTCAAACGTTCTAAATGTTAATTTCTCTGACATTTGAATGTGTTTTTCTAAAAGTTGTGTGTTAGAAACTTAGGACTGAAATTTGTATGTTAACAGCATTTGGAGTGAGGACTTTGGGGAAATAATTAGGATTAGATGAAGTCACAGGGGACAAGGCCCACATGGCATTAATNTTTCTGTGTGAGGAGTGAGCAAGGCCTTCAGTAGCACACATGTTCTGTCTCACAGTGTAGTGTCCTCCACCATGTTACAATGCTGCAAGAAGATTCTCACCAGGTGCCTAGGACTGTAAGTGAATAAACTTCTGTTCTTGGTAAATTACCCAGAATGGGTGTTTGTCATAGGAGCAAGAGATTAAGGAAGTTTGCCCAACATTTGAATTTGAGTGAAAATATTTGCCTTAGAAGTATATTATTGAGGGCCAGTGAGATAGTTAAGCAGCTGCGGNCACCTGCCCCCAAGCCTAATGACCTGTGTTCAGTCCCCTGAACCCATGTGGTAGAGAACTGATTGCCAATTGTCCTCTAACCTTCACACTCATACCCATGGCACATGTACTCCTATTTCCTACACATAACACATACAAAGAAAGGAAAGAAAAATATATTGAAAAATTAAA